>PVHP010010024.1:35953-48952 GCA_004024765.1 Zapus hudsonius | reverse complement strand
GACTGGGATGAGTACTAAGATATACAGGATCCCTTGCCACAAGGACTAATACAGACAGCCCACAGAGGAGGATATACAACTGATCAGGGATGGGGAGGGGGGGAATTGGGGAATTCGGGATAACAACGCATGGTTTGCCCACTAAATAATGTAACTCATTATGGACAATAAATATATATTAAAAAAAAAAAAAAAAAAACAGGAAATCAATAAAAATAAGCCAATGAAAAAAAAACAACCCTATGAAGAAAGGTATACTAGAAAAGATAAAATGAAAAGTATTGGGGCTAGAGATGGCTCAGCAGTTAAGGCGCTTGCCTGCAAAGCCTAACGATTTGGGTTCAATTCCCCAGTACCCACTTAAAGTCAGATGCAGAAGGTGGCACATGCATCTGAAGTTCGTCTGCAGTGGCTGGAGGCCCTGGCACACCTATTCTCTCACACTCTCTGCTTCTTTCTCTCCCCCACTCTCAAATAAATAAATTTTTTTAAATGAAAAGCACTGTGACAGTTCCAGAAGGGAACTCATGCATTAGTAAGACCTTAAATTTGAGGGGTTACTACAAATTCTGGATTTACACTTGAACAAGGTCTCCCACAAACTCATGTGTTTTAAATGTTTGGTCCCCAGTTTGTGACAATTTGGGAGGTTTGCTGGAGATACGGCACTGAGGGCGAGCCCTGAAGTTTCTTAGCCCCTAGTCTGCTACTAGCTCGGCTCAATCTCTTGCTGTCTTCTACCCCCTGTGGCAGGACATTATGTCCAACCTCTGCTCTACCATTTTGCCATCATGAGGCTTCCCCTCAAGACTGTAAGCCAAAACAAACTCTTTCATCATCATCATCTGCTTTTCATTGTGTGATTTGTCCTACTACAACACTTATGTGACGCTTGTCCACCTCTTACGCATATGCCTTAAGAAGTACCTTCCAAAGAATAAATCTTCAGAAATATGTAAGTATATACAAAATATGGAGTCCAAGCTCCACTTATGAGTCTCACTAATGATGGGTTACCAAGCAATTCAAGTCCTGTTCACTATGCCCTGAGCAGAGGAGAATAAGGTCCCTTACCTTCCTGGGAAACAACCTCCTGTGGCAAGTCATCAATAAAATCTAAATGCACTTCCATTGGTTCCTCAGATCCCAAAACACTGTGGTCCACAGTTAGACGTCCCTTCTTTTCCTCTCTCTCTTTCAAAATAACCTAAAAGTCATTATAAAGTCTGTAATTATTTCTCACTCTTCAACTGAGTACTACGTGATTACAATGTACACTAAAACACAGGCAGAGATGTGAGGATTTTAGTTGCCTATATTACTCAGCTACACAGAAACAGACCATCAAAAATGGTGAATATTTCAGTCACCCTAAGTTGAAGAAAACACTATAAGCACAATAAAAGGATGCAAATATGCTTGAAAGTACACAGCTTAACAAACCACATCTGCCTCATTCTTTCAATTCTGGGTGACACACGACCATTTCTAAAACAATGGCTAAGTACAGAAACAAATTCATAGAGTTCACTTGATTTATATTTTACAGTTTTCAATCATTTTGTTCTCATCCACTAATAACTGTGAGTTAACCAAAGCAGGTATTATCTTCAATTTATAGGAGGGGAAGAGGAAGGGTAAAAAAAAATTTGCCCAAAATGACTTCCAGAGCCAACACTGAAGTCAGTATTAGGTAGGACTAAGATCGAGGAAAGAGTGCTTATCTAGGATGTGGGAGGCCCTGGGTTAGATCTTAGCATAGGAAAGGAAAGGGGGTAAGGAAAAAGAGAAAAAAGGGAAGCAAAGGAGAGAAAAGAATAGAGAGGAAGAAAGGAGAGAGGGAAAGGAGAGCCAAACAGACAAAAAGAGAAAAACAGAAAAGAAAAAAAGAAAAGACTCGGGTTTTTGATTCCTGGGGAGAGGGGGGGAATCCAAAGCTTCTGCATATGAAAGGTTATGATATGAAATAGCTACCTGCTATTATTATATAAAAGGTTATGATATGAAATAGCTGCCTATTTTTATAGCCTTATGGAAAAAATATATACTGTAATCAAGTCATACTGTTGGTTTTGAATTCACAAGTCATCATAGAGATTATTAATACTTGAATACTTGACAATAATCTGTTAGTTAAAATAGCATAACTAAGGATGCAAAACAGATTTAAAGCCTTATTTGGCCTATAAAAACTTCTCTAAATTTTGGATTACCTTTTTAAGTGCTGTGGGTCGTTTCAGTTTTGCAATTTCCTTTTCTTTTCCTTTTTTTGCTTTAGAAGAAGCAACATCCAAAGAATTAAAGGATGTCAAACAGGTTTGACTTTTGGTTAAAGGTTTTCTGTTAGTAGAGTCTTTAGTGTGAAAAGAAGCTGCAGTAACCACTAAAAATACAAAACAAACAAGCAAACAAAAACAACACAAGAGCATTAGCTTTACTATTGTGGCCAAATTCACACACTTTCAAAATTTAAAATGATAAATCTAAAAAGAGCATCTTCTTCCTATAGAAGACAGACATCATAATAGGAGTAGTACATGGCTATGTAGAGTTCCTGAGATAGTTCTTCCCAATGTTTTTGCCTCTGTAAGATAAAGAAAATAAGTTCTGTGCACGTAGCTAGGTTGGAGGTCTAAGGGGAGAAAGAATTACTAGTCTACTGCAGCAACCAACGCACACGCATGGAAGTCAGAACCTTCTACATTTGAAGCTTCAAAAGTCTGTACCTCTCCTCATTCCTGTGGAATCTGCTTCTCACCCTTTCCTAAGATATACCTCTCCTCAGCTCACTGTCAGGAAGGAATGCTGATTTTTCCCTCTCACTTGTTCTTCAGTGCTGCCTAACAATTCTTCTATACCTGCCTGATACCTTGATTCTCCACTGCTACCCCTAATCCTTGACCATTTCTAAACCTGCAATCCCAATCCTCTCCCTCTAACATAACATTCACACCACTTCCCTAAAATAGTATCCAGTGTAAACTTATAAACCATCTGAAAGGAGACCCTAAGGCTCACCAACCATCTCTCTCATAATCCTACCACAGTTCCTCTGGGATCTTGCTCTGTCCCTTTGAAGGTACAGTTTCAAGCTCTTTATAATGACCAACACAAGCCCTCTTCTATCTAAAAGAAAGGGGCATGGGGAGCAAACCAACAAAGTCCTTCCCTTGTCTGATTTCCTTTCCAGCTAAGGCACCAACCCTTCCCTGTTAAACTTCTCAGCTCTCCATCTGGCCTCTGCCTACCCACTCTTAGAACTGTGACTATCAAGATTCCACAGAACCTTGCAATTGCCAACTATAATCCCCAGGCCTTCACTCCAGTTTTCTTTGCATTTGACACAAGAATTTTATCCTTCTCAAAATCCATCTCTTACCACCTTGTTCAAATCAACTCTTCTGGTTCTTCTTTCTTTTGTCCCTGAAACCTGATCACGCCACAGGCTTTATCCCTGAACATCTTTTCCCTGATTTTTCCTTCTTCTAGTGGTTTCATTTCCATAGCCTCCTAAAACCCTCTATTTGAACTCAATGACTTCTAGCCTTAAGACACTCATCCATGCATATGACAAAGAGAGATCCATCAGGACCTCTACTATTAGTGTTTCAAAGACAAGGTTGTTGTCATTTCTTCCCAGAAAATGTTCCTTCCTATCTCTGTGATATCCTCATACCTCTCTTCACCATACCAGCTGAAGTCATCTTCACTTGTTTCTACATTCTGTTTATAAATTCCACTAATGCTTTCTGCTTTTAATACCATGGTCTTATTTTTTCTTAAACTTTCTTTATGATCAAAACTTCCAATTTGAACACTGGCAACAGAGGTCTCTTTTCTCTCTGACGCCCTCTTACATGAAGTCCTTTGTAGTACCTTTCCCATCTCACTCTACAGACAGAAATCACTGTCTTCTGCAAGCTCAGACAACTCTACTTTTCATGTGTGTCTTTCCCCACACTGGACTATAAACTTAACTATCTCTATAATCCCAATAGTTACTGGTGGCATATTTTGCATACGGGTATTTCATCTGCTTACATTACTATTTATTAAATGCATCAAAGTTGTCAAGCTGAGGATGTAGCTCAGTGGCAAAATGCTTGCCTAATATTCACAAGACCTTGGGTTCAAGCCCTGGCACTGGAAAAAAGGAAAAAATTCTACAAAAACATATAGTGGAAGCCAGGTATGGTGGCACAGCACTCGGGAGGCAGAGGTAGGAGAATTGTGGTGAGTTGAGGCCTACCTACAACTACTTATTCATAGGGAATTCTAGGTCAGCCTGGGCTAGAGCAAGACCCTATCTTGGGAGGGAGGTGGGAGCAAATAGACAAAGAAAAAACAACCCCACATAGTGGTTGGGGATTTAGCTCAGTGGTAAAGCACCTACCTATCCAAACGGTAAGGTCCTGGGTTTGGTCCAATAGAAAAAAAAGTGGTTAAAATGACAACCTGCTGGATGGGGTGGCTAAGATTTATAATCCCAGCACTTCTGAGTCTAAGGCAGAACTGCCCTAAATTCAAAGCCACTCAGGGTTAGAGTGAGGTCCTATCTCCGAAGACAAAAACAAACTCAGTTTGTAATGACATGAGGGTTACAAACTTGTAATGATGAGCCAATTTGAAAGATCACACGTAAATAATCACTTCTGTACGATAATAGTTAATTTACTGAGTGATTAGAACCCAGAGTCTCTAAGCACTTTTACTCCCACAAACAATTCCAAGAACTACTGTCACTAGTGCATTTGAATGCAAATGATTGAAGCACAGAAAGGTTAATTTCCTAAAGAAATACATTCAAAAAACAAGATTCCAATCCAGGCAGCTTGCTTGTTCTGGAGCCCCTTAAGCTGGGAGGCTCCACCCCCTCCACTCCATGAATGACTGACTGACTTCTCCCTATGGTGGTCTGAGAGACATCCCATATCGGTAAGAGGCAATGCTAAAGCTTAAACATCATTTAACAGCATTCAACATCATTTCTATCAGTTGCTCAAAACAAAGGTTTCAATGAATATGTAAATAACTATAGGCTGCAGCGTTTGGCACACAAGATACAGGTACATTTTGTTGCTTATTTTTTCATCTACTAAGCAACAAACAGTGCATTTACAAAGAAACAGAACAAACAGAACTTCTGCTTCTCAGCACCAGTCCCTTCCCTCTGTCCTATTCTTCTATGAAGGAAGTGATGGAGCACACCTGAACTGCTGAGGTCTAAATCTAAAAGGCTTGCTTAAAGCAGACATTACCATTTCAACAGAAAAACAGATCGTTTACTCATTCACAAATACATCAAAACCTGTTTGCCATTTAATTTATATTGGACAGTGATAGCCAAATTACTTTGTGCTTTTTTATTTTATCCACTGAAGAAAATAAATGAGGTTGGTTCAAAATGCACACCAACATTAAGGACCTGAGAAAACACACAATACTGATATTTCCAGATCAGCCCTCTAGGAAAAGGGAACCTGAAAGTGGTGAGGGTCAAATGTGTCAGGAGAGAACAGTGATGAAGGTAAAGAGCCTTAGAGAGTTCTGAGCCATTCAGTGCTATAATCCAGCTTAAGTCTTAGAAAGACTATTCCTGTTAAGATTGGGGTGTTTGGGGGAGGAGTAGCAACTGGTAGGTGCTGTGGCACAGCGTAATTCAAATGATACTCCACCGGGGTGAGAGGACATGGTGTCTTGAATAGACTCAGCATGTGCTGTGAAGGCAGAATGGACATGACACGTGCAGAGGACAGTTGCAAGGCTTGTGGTTTAAGCTGACCAGAAGGAAAATCACGTACACACAATATGTAAGATGGAGTGCCCGAGCAAAACAGCAAATTGCTCAGACTAATGGTATCACCTGTATACGACAGAGGTCTGGTATTAGTGATCTGCCGGGCTTTCATTGCTTGTTGTTGTTTTTCCAGAGCAGCTAACATGTCTCCTAAATCTAGCTGCACAGGTGTTTTGTTCTTTTTTCCAGCTGCTTTGGATAAAGCTTCCTAAAGAGAAGATATTAAAAAAAATTATTTTTGTAACAGCATGACAAGTTATAACAATTAAACTCAGCTCTCCTTTATCCATCCCACCAAGCCTAGCATATGAACCAATACAACTGTTCATAAAAACGACTATAGGGCCTGGAGAGATGGCTCAGCAGTTAAAGGGGCTTGTTTGCAAAGTCTGTCAGCATGGGTTCAATTCCCCAGTCACCCATATAAAGCTGGAGAAGCATTCAATCACAGTAGCAAGGGACCCTGAAATATACACATATATATGTACAAACATGCATACACATACACATACAATTTTAATTTTAAAGAATGACTACATACCTGTAATTTTTTTTGCTCCATACTAATTTCTGAATATTCTTGAGCTGTGGCAAGGGCTGCAGCTAAAGCTTTCTTCTTCTGACTTTTTGCACGTTTAGGAACTGAGGTGGTAATGGGAATTGGAGTCTGAACTATATTGATGGGTGAGTTTTCAGGTAAATCATCCAACTATGACAACCAGAGAAAAACATTTGTTAGTGATCTCATAAATTATAAAGAAAGACGGTCCAGAATGGGGAATGTTTTGTAGTCCACAGTGAACTGGGCTTGCTTAGAGGCTTCCCTGTCATGAAGGAGAGAGTGAGACAGAGGACTATTTGGGATCACAATTAAGGGGAGAAAGAGCTGAGTATAATGGCTGCTGCTTATCTCCAGATCCCTTACTGAAAGAAAAGTAAAATTTTGTGACAACTGGGAAAGTTTCTGTACAGATTGTATGGCATATGGCATGATTTAGTTACTGGAATTTTTTTTATAACTGTAGATTTCATAAGAAAGTATTTTTGTTCATGGCATGTACTAAATATACTGTTTACTGCATACCACATTACCCTATGTCTTTAAACTTACTCTCAATATTTCTTTTCACATGACCCTAGTTCAAAAGGTATTCTGTTTTTCCTATCATTTTGAAGAGTCACTTACTACTTTTGAAGAAAGTTTCTGTTGAGTATTTTCATCCTTAGCATTTCCATTTTCATTTATTTCTTGAAACCCATCTTCATCCTGAAATAGTTTTACATTTTTAGCAAAAACAGGGCCAACTTGAAAGAAAAAGTGCTCACGCTCACTAGCGCATGCATGCATGCACACAGGTATGTGCTACTGGGGAACAGCCCAGGACCTTCCTCCTGCTAGGCAAGTACTCTACCACTGAGCTACATCCCTAGCCAAGAAAAACTTATCACTCTGGACAGTAATGTAAAATAGGAAAATTATTTTTTTGTATCCTGTTGTTGAACTACTTTATGTCAATCTTAAAAGCGAAACTTGTTTTCTCGAATGCTGAAAGAATTAATTATTCAAGCATGCCCATCTTTTTGATTTCTGCATCTACTTTTAAATTTTTATTATTAATTGTAGCCTAATGATAGGTAGTAACTGTTGTAGTTTTGAGTAAATTTCCCCCAATAGAATTTATTATAATTATGAATTGTCTTCAGCCTTCTGGCTGGATAAAGTGTCACTTTGGCCTGGCCTCCTGGGGTCATGACACCCTTTCTAAATTAGATGCAAAATTGTAGGGATACATATGCAAAACAGCAGCTAGAACCCAGGTCTGGCAGTTCTGCATTTTGTGAATTACAGTGTTACAGTGTACTTGCTTGAGGTGCTGGTGGTAGGTTTTCTCTCTCTGCTTGCTTCTGTGAAAGGGGGCCAGCCTTTTTCCTTAACTTCTCCTGGATCTGTTACTTCAATAAATACTTTCCTCCCCAAAATTGTGCCTGGTTTGGAGATTCATCCCAGCAACGTGTGCCTGACTACGACAGTAACCCAATTTGAATATTATCACATTAGATAATTTGAAAAGGATTTAAAATAGCTTAATCATAATTTTAATAATATATTCCAGTCTATATTACTATATACAACTTTAAGATTAAAGGTTAAAATGTTTTTTAAAATTTTTTATTCAAAAATTTTAGACAATATCCTTCTGAAAATGACATCTGATATCTATGTTTAAATATTTATTTGGCACCTATGTCTTTTTGAAAATATTTATTTGAGAGAGAGAGAGAGAGAGAGTGAGCACCAGGGCCTCAAGCCACTGTGCTCCAGATGCACACAACACTTTGTGCATCTGACTTTACATGGGTATTGAGGAATTGAACCTGGGCCTTCAGGCTTTGCAAGCAAGCTCCTGCCCACACATCTAATATCCTTAATTATATGTAAGAAACCAATCATACAATTAAGTATCTGTAATAAAAATGTCACATTTATATTAAAACTATTCTTTTTTGAGATTAATATTAATTTCTGGTAAAAGGAAGAAGTGAATAAAAATAACATTTTTAGCTGGGCGTAGTAGTGCATGCCTTTAATCCCAGTACTCTGGAGGCAGAGGTAGGAGGATCACCGTGAGTTCAAGGCCATCCTGGAACTACACAGTGAATTCCAAGCCTGGGCTAGAGAGAGACCCTATCTTGAAAAGAAAAAAAAAAATAACAATAACAATTTACCAACCATAAACACACTCAACTCCAACAAAGAAAGTCTAGTAAATCTAAGATTAATAAAAACTATGCACAAAGCCCCCAGTATTTGGAAAAAGCTGAAAGACTACAAGTTGGCTTTGAACTTGTGGACTCAGGTGATCATCCCCCTTCAGTCTCACTAGTAGCTATGACTAAAGACACACACCAGCATAGCCAGCTTGAATTGTAACTTTAAAACAAATCTAAGGGCTGATGCTATAGATCACTGAAGCCCTAGGTTCCATTCTCCACCAGAATAAAAAAAAATTATAAAACCCTAATAAATAATATACAAGTGAAACTGAGACAATGAAGGTGTTTTTCCTAGGGATGATATCAAAGCAGTAGTCCAATTTGAATATTAACAGAAAATGCTTATATAAGTAAATAAGAATTTCTTTTAACTCTACTAGAAAAAAATTGACTTCCTAATTTTTGAAACTCACACAGGTCTCACACAGTAGCCTAGGCTGACCTTGAACTTGAAGCAATTTTACTGCTTCAGCCTCATGAATACTGGAATTACACATGTGTGACATCATAATTCTAAATGAAATTAATTTTACAATTAGTCTATTTCAGAAACCCTGTATTGCAGGGATGTCCATGTTTATAAAATTAGTCAGGACATGTTCTTTGTCTTCAGTTGTAAAACTATTCTTGGTAGAATAACTGAGATGTGTTCTCAAAAACTTCAGGTCAATTTCTAAGCTTTTCTTATGCATTATTAATTTCTAACATCTAATCTCAAGAATTCCAGTTTAACCTTCATCTACTTAATGTGCTTAATAGAATCTATGATCAACCAAAATTAGTTATACAAATGAATTAGCAGGAAATAATCAAATTTTGGTGTTAATATACACCTATGTGATTTGCATGTACATATGTGTGTTTATGTGTGCACATGTGTGTAGAGGCCAGAGGACAGCCTCAGGTGTTGTTCCTTGGGTAGGCTGTCTACCTTCTTTGAAACAAGGTCTCACATCGGCCTGGAGCTCACCATTTAGGCTAGACTGGATGATCAGTGCCTTCCCATGCAAGGATTATAGGCTTGGGCCTGAATTTTTTTACATGGGTAATAGTGATTGAACTCAGGTACACTTTACCAATGATCTAACACCCAGCCCTCTACTTATTCTTTAAGATATATTCCAAATGCTATTCCTACCCTGCCACAGACCCTAAGTGACCTGTTCTATTTTCATGTCCACACACTCAAGCAAGTATGAAGTATCTCTGTATTCTACCACACAGCAACTCTCTAGTGCATGAATCCTTACAAATAGACTGAACAACAACAAAAATTAAGAGAAAAAGTCTCAGACTGAAGTCCACATAAAATCTCCACCTAAAAATTACCTTAAAATCAACACATTAAAAAAATTTAAAAACAAACATTAATAAAGTTATTGTTAGCCTAAAGATGACCAAGAAAATTAAAAACAAGCCTATACTTGAGTAACTTATAATAGTAGAGTCAGTCATATAGTAAGACATGAAAATACTTATAATATTAATAATATGCCAAATTAAGTTCTTAATGGGAACATTTTTAACTGTTTATTAAATAGGTAGTTGAAAAAAAATACCTCAAAATATAAAGTCTCAGAACTTGGGTCACTTCTGTGGGATTGACTAGGGTTTAAATGCTTATTATCTTGTCTCTTTTGCAAATTCTGTCTTCTTTCTGAAGAAGTACTATGTCCTCGGCATCTGAACCCAACCTAAGAAACCACAGGGAGGGAAAAATTATATTATTAATATTATTATTATTATTATTATTATTATTATTATTATTATTATTAAAGGGTCTCACTCTAGTCCAGGCTGGCCTGTAATTCACTATGTAGCTCCAAGGTAGCCTCAAACTCTTGGCAATTCTCTTACCTCAGCCTTCTCATTGTTAGAATTATAGATATGTAGCACCACACCTGTCTGAAAATATTTTAAGTACATATTTTATTGAAGTGTAACATACTTGCAGAAAAATTCACAAAACATAGATCATGAACTTTTATAAAATACATAATTTATCTGAGAGCAAAAGTTCAAACTTCTGGGTTGAGGATAAAGCACTTGCCATGCAAGTGTAAGTACCTAAGTTTGGATACATAAAGTTAAAACTTCTGACAAATAAGATGATGATATGACAAATGTGGTTATTAATGTACATTACCTTTTCCCCTGCACTCGAACATGTTTATCAGCTTTATTCCTAAGAGCCAAACACTGACAAGAAGCCTGATATCCTTTAGTGGCTGAACAACTATTCTAACTGCGGCATAACAACAGAAACAGGCAAGTGAAAAAAGCCAATCCCAGAAGGATTATGCAAACAAGTGAATTCACAAAACATTCTTGAAAAATTATAGACAAATAGAAAAGTGGATTCTATGGCAGTCATCAGAAAAATGAATGTTTAAAAGGATACAAACAAAAGGAACCTAGGGAATGTAAACTAGTCCAATCTCTTTGGAAACTACTATGAAGGTTTCTGAAAGAACTGAAATGAGATCTACCATGTATGGCCCAGCTATACCATTCCTGGACTCCAAGTGAACACATCATGAAGATTCTTGCACATCAGTGTTTACTGCAGCACTATTCACAATAGTTATGTTATAGAACCAACCTAGGTTCCAACAGCAGGGGAATGGGTAAAGAAAATATACCATATGTGCACGATGGAATTTTTTCAGCAATGAAGTTGTTATGTTGGTTGCAGGAAAATGGATACAACTGGAGATAATCATAGTAAGTGAATTAAGTCAGTTTCAGGAAGACATATATTATGTGGCTCCTAGATTTTATACAGATAAATAAAATCAAGTATGAAATAGAAGTGTCAAGGGGAACAAAGGGGGACTATTGGGAGGGTGGCAAAGAGAGGGAAGGTTAGAAGGATAGAAGGATTATGCTGAAAGTGCATTATACACTTGTATGAAAATGTCCTTATGAAGGCCTGGGATACAGCTCAGTTGGCAGAACTAGCATTCAGGAAGCCCTGGGTTCAATCCTCAGATGTGGTTGTACAGACCTATAATTCCAACACTAGGATCAGCAGTTCAAGGTCATTTTCAGTTACACAGTGAGTTCAAGGATAGCCTATGTTGCATGAGATCCTGTATCAAAGGAAAAAAGCCCTTATGTAATACAGCACCATATAAAATGAATACACACCAATGGTGGTGGGGGCAGGGAGGCAGTGGGGTAGGGTAGTTCAATGGGCAAAGTGCTTGCCTTGCCTAATCATGAAGGCTTGAATTCTGAATTTGATCCCTAGAATCCAAGTAAAACTGTTGGTAAACCCCTTGAAATCCTAGCATGGAGGTGGAGACAGATGGATCCCTGGGGCTCATTGGTCAGCCAATCTAGCCTAATTGGCAAGCTCGGGCCAATGAGAGACCTAAAGAAAAAGGTGGATGGTGTTCCTAAGTAATGATACCCTAGGTTGTCCTCTGGCCCCAAGATACAGTGACACACACCTGCATGTGTACATTCACACCTGCATGCACACACAGACACACACACACACACAAAAAGTAGATTCTAAGGGTGATATAGCTCAGTGGTAGAATACTTGCTAAACATGCATAAAACCCTAAATTCAATCCCCAGCACTCCAAATAAGACACACACACACAAAAAGCATTGCCAGGCATCATGGCACATGCCTGTAATCCCAGCACTCAGGAGGCCTGGAAGGATGACTGCAGTGTCTACAAGTCAGTCCGGGTTACCTGTCTCAAAAAACAAAAACAAAAACACACCAAACAAACACAGAGAAGTGGATTTTAGGGGATAGAGACAGTGGAGAAGAACGAGAGTCAGGCTACTGAAAAGGTAATAGCAAGGGTCTCTTAAGGTGACAGATCCAGTCTACATTCTAGCTGCTTCAATGCTAATATCTGGCTTATGACAGTGTTGTAGTCAGCTTTCTAGTTGTTGCGCAGAAGAACCCAAGCAAAAGCAGCTTGTGGAGGAAAGGGTTTATTTGGCTTATGGACTCAAGGGGAGACTCCACAGTAGCAGGGAAAATGATGGCATGAGCAGAGGGGTGGACATCACCTCCGCCACAGCACTGAAAACAGCGGCAGGAAGATGTGCCAAACACTGGCAAGGGGAAGCTGGCTTATAACCCCATAAGCCCGCCCCTGACAACACAGCTCTAGTGACGTTGTAAAACCCAAACTTCTATCAGCTGAGGATCAATCAGAAAACATTCATTTGTTTGTGGGGGACACACATGGTCAAACCATGTGTCATGGTTTGATACAGGTGTCCCCCACAAACAATTGAATGTGTTCTGATAGATCGATCCTCAGCTGATGGCAGTTTGGGTTTTACAACCTCAATGAAGCTGTGTTGTTGGGGGCAGGCTTATGGGGTTATAAGCCAGCTTCCCCTTGCCAGTGTTTGGCACACCTTCCTGCCGCTGTTTGCAGTGCTGTGGCAGA
>PVHP010010024.1:0-35853 GCA_004024765.1 Zapus hudsonius | reverse complement strand
TTTTGTTTGGGTTCTTCTGCGCAGCAACTAGAAAGCTGACCGCAACACCATGACAGACAGTATAGCTGTGGAAGATGTTACCACTGAGGAAAACTGCATATTACTTTTAAACTATTTGAAGTCTTATGACATATGTGCTTTAACCACTCCAGACCTAAGGATGTAGGTCAGCTGATAGACTGCTTGCCTACCATGCATGAGGCCCTGAGTTTGACCCCCCACACCTACCCACATGTAGGCCTTTGGGAAGTGATTAGGTCATGAGAGCAAAGCCATCTTAAATAGGATCAGTGAACTTATACAAAGAACCCCAGACAACTCTCTCACATCTTTGGTTCAGCCATCTAAGAACCAGGAAGCAGGCCTGCATCAAATCATCAAGCTGCCAGTACCTTGCTCTTGGACTTAAATTTTTTTGTTTATAAGTCACCAAAAGTCTACACAACTTTTTTAGAGTAGCTAATAGAGTTACTAAAAAAAAAAAATATGCAAAATGTTCATTGGTCATAAGGGCAAGGGAAATATGTACTAAACATTCTAAGACCCTCAAGCTATTTCAAGTCCTTTTCCTTTGGTACCCATGACAGCTGATAGTAAGTGCCACTTTTAACCAGACAATTAAAAGGCATGATGCATACAACCTTAACAATTAACTCAAAATTCGAACAGTAAACAGAATTTGAGGCAGTCCTGAAGCGTAAGTGAGAGTGCATGGGCTGGGAATTCAGAAATCAGGAGCTGGGGAAGAAGGATCCAAGGTTCAAGGTGCTTAGGTTCTGAAATCAAATATGTGCACACCAAGACCTAAACACACCAGGCCCATTTCCATGCTTGCTGCTATGAATCAGTTAGTGCACATGTATTAATGGTGTTGCAAATCCTACAATTCTCTTTAAAAACAAATGCAAATTGATTCTTACACATGAAGACAAATATATGCCAGGATTAAACTAAAACCTGCAAACAGTCCCAACAAAGTCCATGAGAACCCAATATGCACATGTTGGTAACCTCTGAATGAATCAATAATTTCAGGCAACTCAACACTTTGTCAGCTCTTCTGATGACAGAAAGTGGGCATAGTAACGCATGCCTGTTAATCCAGAACTCAGGAGGCAAAGCAAAAGAAAGAATGTTTGGTGGCTTTGGAAGATGGGATCTCAGGAAGTAGAGCCTAGTGAGAGTTCCATGGGTCACTGGAGGTGTTACCTTTGGAAAGAAACTTTCTTTTTGAGTGAGTTCAAACAGGAGCAAGTTGTTATAAAAGCCTGAATCTGACCCCCCCAAGGCTTTTCTGACTTCCTATATGAGATAGGATGCTTTCTTCCTAAACACATTCATGTCATATATCAGAAGCTCTAGCCAGAGCCTGCACCATGCTGCTTGCATTCTCTGCCTCTACTGCTGTAAACTATTCAGCATTTTTCTTTATGAGCTTGAATTGACACAGGTATCTGGTCATAGTGACAAAAAGCTAACAAAGCCATGGTATATAGATCCAAAATTCTGAAAGCACTCTTTCATTTTTCTTTTCTATTTTTTTTTTTTTGAGAATATGTAGCTCTGCCTGGCCTAAAGTAACTACGTAGATCAAGCTGGCCTCAAACTTCAGCACTTCTGTGGATTCATGAGTGCTAGAATTAAGTGTGCACCAACATACCCAATATAACTTAGTCTCTGAAGCTACACAGAAATGGACAAGCTGGTGATTTACCAATGCAACAAAGGAGCTGACTGTTATGACCCGGCAGTACTAGTCTAGGAACTGGGTTTACTGGTACATTCATCTATGTCTAATAGTACTGCAGCAAGGCCATTACAATAGTGTACAAGCAACTTCGGAATCTGTAAAACAAGGTTACTTGTATTTTCAAATGTATAATGAGAAAGCTGAAAGGAAAGATCTTTAAAAAGGGGGGAGGGGGAGCCAAGAAGCCTACTTAATAACATGACAAAAATATCCAGGATCAAGTACTGAGTACAGATAGAGCAGAATGAACATGCTGTTGAGTTAAAACAAAACAATCAAACAAAAAAACAGGACAAAAACATAAGGTTTATAGTTGCATTTACTGATAATGACATGAAGAAACTCTAGGAAAACACAAGAAACTAGAGCAAGACAGGACTAGCTAAGGGGAGGAGATAAGAAAAATGGAGAAAATGAGGGCTTTCCCATCATTTTGAATCTAGTCATCAAATAAAGCCGTATTAAAAAATAAACATTTTCAATTTTTTCTAAAATTTAAATTAAAGCTACATAGTATAGAATGACCTACATCATCAAATATTAAAACAATGGTAAAATGATTAAGATTACTATTTTACAATGCAATGCAAATTTGAAAATACGACAGATGGAACATAGCACACAAACAATAAACAGCATCTTGGATATACTAAGTAGCAAATAGTTCTAGTGGAAAAAGAAACTATGGGGAAAAAAACGGGTCATAACATTAAGACAACCAGTTAGTCACTTTGAAAATCTACATCAATGTTTTCTTTTTTTTTTTTTTTTTTTTTTTGGTTTTTCGAGGTAGAGGTCTCACCCTAGCCCAGGCTGACCTGGAATTCACTCTGTAGTCTCAGGCTGGCCTCGAACTCACGGCGATCCTCCTACCTCTGCCTCCCGAGTGCTGGGATTAAAGGCGTGCGCCACCACGCCCGGCTATGTTTTCTTTTATGCATCAAAAGAAGTCTCAGATAAAAATGACTTGAAACATTACACTATTTTAACAGGTAGCACACACATTGGCAATTTCCCTATGATATTTACCTTCTAAAAGATTTTGATGTCTAGGAAACAACTGGAAATTGGAAAGGGCCAAATATTTTGTTGTAAAGATGAGATTCTGTGGTCAGGGAGATGGTTCCACGGGTACAGTGCTTTTTACGCAGCATGAGGACCTGAACGTGGATCCTCACCACCCACATAAAAAGGCTGGGTGAGGTAATACAAATACACACTTATAACCTTGCACAGGGAAGGTGGAGGCCTGTCTTTGTCTCCTCCCCTCTGCTATTCCTGCCCTAATCCCTGGGAATCTTGTCTGAAAGAACAAAAGTGGCAAGTGACTGAGGAAGGCACCCGACATCTACCTCTGCCCTCTATACACACGCACACACATATACAAACACACATACACACACAATGAAAAACAGAATACAAGTCTTTAAAAAAATCAAGCAAATATAACTTAAGAAAAATATGGCCAGGCATGGTGTCACATGCCTCTAATCCCAGCACTCTGGAGGAAGAGGGAAGAGGATTACCATGAGTTTGAGGCCACCCTGAGATTCATAATGAATTCCAGATCAGCCTAGGTTAAAGCAAGACGCTACCTCAAAAGAAAAAGAAAAATACTAGAATAACAAAGCATCAGTACAGAAAGGAAAATAAACATATTATCAAATTCTGGCTGTATTTAGGAATGAAGAAATATAAAATAAATATGTCAGCACTTTGGAAACTAAGACAGGTTCAAAGCCATCCTGGGCTACACAGTTAGTTCTAAGTTAAAACTTAGCTCCAGGGCAAGACCCTATCTCAAAACAATAGATAAATAAACTTCTACCATATGTATTTGCTTAATTTTCTTTTCTTCTATTTGTAGTTCTTTTTTTTTTTTATTTTACCATTTTTCACCAGTTGTGAGGCAGAGGTAAAATAGTTAAAATGTTTTTCATTTTAGGATTATTTCCTTTATCACAAGACACTGAAAAGGAAAAAAAAAAAAAAAAAAAAAAAAAGGCCAAAACCACAAACTTGGAAAGAATGGCTATTATAGTTTCAACAGAAAATTTAAGCATGTATTAAACTCTTTGCAGATTTTGGTCACTTGGTTTAATCTACATATATGACTGTTTTGGCTCTTTTGTCTTAAATCAAATTAAGTTCAAGCTATACTGCTTCACAAACCTGTAAAAACTCCCTTTTGCAGTAGCCACAGGAAAGAAGCATTATTTTGACTGTTTTCCTGACAGCTTCAGCAATGCTAAGTGCTTCATCTCAGAGGAAGAAAAAAAAAAAAAAAAAAAAAACACCAGGCAGTGGTTGGCATATTTAATCCATTAGTAGCTT
Source organism: Zapus hudsonius (assembly GCA_004024765.1). Lineage (NCBI taxonomy): Eukaryota > Metazoa > Chordata > Mammalia > Rodentia > Dipodidae > Zapus > Zapus hudsonius. The sequence goes on along the minus strand of PVHP010010024.1, from coordinate 31,769 downwards.
GCTTGTTCTACTTCTGTTCACATGACAGCTCTAATTTCTTAGCTAATAATAACCCAGGAAGTCTATTTAAAAATGAATGGAAAAATAAAATCCAATCCCTGAATTTAGAGCCAACCAATGCATGAAGACACAGGTGCTGTAAGTTGATGGATGTGCACAGCCCACTCCAGAGGCCTTCAGGAGGCTCCTGGTTGAGCCACATTCACCAGGCAACCGTGCTTCTGTGTTGACAGGAACACAGAAGAGTATTGACAACATCCAGTGTGGGCCAGGCTGACCTTTGTTTGACAATTTACCACTTTGTTTCATTACTTAAGTAACTCTTTTTAAAACAATCTTTGTGTGTGTGTGTGTGTGTGTGTGTGAGCTCATAGTGAGTGTGGGCATGCATTGCCATGGCACACGCGTGGATGTCTGAGGATATGCTCAGGTGTCAGTCCTTCCCTTCCACCTTGTTTAAGCAGCGTCTCTTGTTGTCTGCCACTGCAGATGCCAGGCTAGCTAGCTTGTGAGCGACTCTCCACCTTCCATCTCACTGCGGACACACTGGGATCAGAAACACATGCTGAGATGTCCAACTTCATGTGGGTTCACACTTCAGTGCCTTCTACTGAGTCATCTCCCCAGCCCCTACTTAAGCAAGTTTCACTGGTTATTCCATTTTAAATCTACAGATATCATGGTAGTTCACTTTTAGATAACTCACGTGCATATACACATCTCTAAAAATTGGGGATACTATCCTTCATGATTGCTATATCATTATTAGGACAAGTTTAAAAATCATTCATTTCACACCCGAATTTATTCAACCTCATTCAAATTACCTGTGAATTATTTTTTTGTTCAATTTGCCTTCCACCTCTAGCAAATGCCTGGTTTTTGTCCATCCAAGGTTTTTTCTGAGTTGCCTGGCAAGACACATTGGGCCAATTTACACCGCCTGAAACAAACGTTTAAAGATATTTAAAAATTAGATTTGCTCTTAAAAGAGGCTCAATGTAAACTGCCCTTAAGTTCACATACTAAATTTAGTCAGCATAAATACTGAAATGTTTTCCACAAATTTTAAGTGGCATTCAAGTTTTTAGTATTACAAATATCATTTTGCAGGATATCTCCAGGTGACATTTTCTCAACTTGGTTGGTAAACTCCTTTTCACATTAACTTAAATCACTGGAAGAGATTTATAGTTTTGTTTATTTGTGGCACTGGAAAGCTCCATGCTTAAAAGAAAAACTCTGACATGGTCAAAAAAGAAAATATAGCAACAGCATTAAAAAATAAGTACCTGCGCAGGCAGAAGAAGATTCCACATGCTGAAAAATGAAACAAAAATAGTTATTCTCTACTCAAGAGTCAACATTATACAGCGCAAATGCTTCCTATCTTTAGTGTTAAGTATACTGACTTATCATACTGCTCTGCATTGTTATTGGCAAAATATAACACATGTTAATCATCTTATGACTATAAGAATCAAAAATAGATGCTGAAGCTTTGGCAGAAAACATGACTAGAATTTTGAAATCAATGACTAACAACGAAATCAAGATACTGTGACCTACATTCATGGTCCCTGAATCAGGATTCCTCAGAGCCCCTGCTGCAGACTGGTTGTTGTTGTGTTTGGGGCTGCAGTAACCACTATCACTGTCAATGTCGGCTTCACTAGCCCCCTGCTCACTAGAGGACTCCGCAGTAGGGTGGGATGCTCTTCTCCTCCTGCCTTTGGACTTCCAGAGCATTGGAGCAGTGCTCTCTGAGAGAGACTTGTTAGCAATATCCGATGGGAAATCTACAAGGTAAGGAGAGTATTACTACTCTCTGTACTGATGAAATTGACACATTTTTGTAAAAATAACCATTAAAGGTCTAAGAAAATAAAAATGACAAACAGTAAATGTAGAAATATGCAACTTTTTGAAAAGATCATTAAGAGATATTACTAATAACCCCATGTGATGGCTCACCCCTATATCTCAGCACTGGGGAGGCTGAAACAGAAAAATTGTTCAAAGCCTGCCTGGGCCACAGAATGAGTTCATGTCAGCCTGGGCTAGAACGAGACCTTGCATCAAAAAGACACAAAAGGGCTGGAGAGATGGCTCAGCGGTTAAGGCACTTGCCTCCAGTGCCTAAGGCCCCGGGTTCAGTTCCCCAAGACCCACATAAGCCAGACCCACAAAGTGGTGGTCCTGATGCACTCTCTCTCTCTCTCTCTATCTCTATCTCTCTCTGCTTGAAAATGAATAAATAAAACATTTTGAAAATAAAAAAAGACACAAAAAACAAAACGATCAAATAAAAAGCAAAAACAAAAGATGTTCCTGATAAACTGGCTTATAGCATGGCTTTATTATGAAAATAATAAAGTTTTTGTATCATTAAAATAAGAGAACAGCGAACCATGAAAGGAGCACTTGTGCAATGGAGGCGCCAAAGCCTGGGGGAGGCAATTAACAGCTGTTAATTCGGCCAAGAAATCCACTCAGTGAAGGGGAGTCCCTGACTGGAATTGGGATTTCAGGGTAAATCACATAGGGAACCAAAATCTTGGGACCCCAAAGAGAAATTCACTATACAAGTGATTTATAAAAATCTACCAACAATAGAATCTAGCCAACTCAGGAAAGTGTATCTCAACTAACCTGTACTGATCTCACTCTCCAATGGAGATTCTGTTTGTATTTTTCAGAAGGCCCTGAGAGAGCAGTGGCTCTTCCAACCCTACCAATGAGCCACAGGCCGATAACTGTCTTCCTGGCAAGAGATGCACCACCCCAGACCTACTGTGGAGGATCCACATAGAACCCCGCAGGCAGTGATGGGATGAGCAAGAGACCTATAATCACAGCCAATTGGTCAACCCAGGACGAACTAGCGACACAGACACCAACGATTCTAAACACATCCTCAAACAGAAGTACAGAGGCCCCTAAGGCCTCAACAACAAAGCAGCCTTAATACTCACCCACCATGACTCAGGGAACTGAGCGGAAGAGGGGGCGGAAATTTTGTAAGAGACATGGTGGGGGAGAATATCCAGAGACATTGCCCACCTCAGTAACAACATGCAAAGGGGGGTGGAACTGGGTTGACTCCTAAGCTATTTACAACCCCCTCCCCCATGGACTGATCCAGACTGCCCACGGAGGAAGAAATCCAACTGACCGAGGACAGGGAAGACGGAAATAGGGGAATGGGAGACATCAAAACGTTAATCCCTTATTAAGTGTATCTAAGGATGGATAATTAAAAAAAAAAGTTAAGACCACCGGCCATTGAAGAAAGAGAGCACTGGGTGGAGGAGATGACTCAGTGGGTAAAAACACTTGTGCAATCTTCAAGCCCTGTGTTTGGAACCTAAGAGCCCACATAAAGGTGGGTATAGTAGTGCCTGAAATCCCAGTCCTACAGCGAGATGGGAGGCAGAGAAAGAAAACTGAAGGCTTGTGGTCAGCAAACTTAACACCATTGCTGAACAAGAGACCTTGCCTGAAACAAGGTGGAAGGCAAAGACCAACATCCAAAGTTGTCCTCTGATCTCCATGTGCACACTGTGGCATACCCATGCACACAGTGAAAATCTTAAAAATAATAATAATAATAGAGGGGCTGGGAAAATGGCTCAGTGGATAAAACACTTGTTGCACAAGCATGAGGACCTGAGTTCAGATCCCAGCACCCACATATAGCCAGGCACTAGGATGTATCTATCATCCCGGAGAGCCTATGGCAAGAACTGACCAGACAGGAGTAACTGCTGGAAGCTCAGGGGCCAGCTAGCCTGGTGAGCAGTGATGAATGAGAGTCCCTGCCCCAAATGCTGGGATTAAAGGTGCGTGCCACCATGCTCAGCAAGTAAAATATTTTATAAAGTATTGAACAAAGAAAGAGGAAAAAAAGAAAGCAACCAGACTGTCATAATTTTCTTGCTCATTCATGCCACTGAATCTAAACTGCTTTCATATGGATATATCATAATGTACTTATCATTTCTACCACTAATGGGACACTATGCTCCTGCTACAGAGAAAAACACAATAAACATCCTTACACACACGAATGTATATGTATGCATGTGAAAATTCTCTAAGAGAAATGTGACTAATACTGAGAGGATGCACAGATGCAAACGAAATCATTTTTAAGGTGTCTGACACAATGTGCATTCCAACAGTGGGATATAAATACCCGCATGATTGGTAGATTCACCAAACACTTGATTCTGTCTCCTAGACTGTAATTTTTGCCAATCTGTTGAGTATAAAAAATACCTTGTTAGGAGTTTTAATGTACACTTTCCCACTTAATACTGCCATGCATGTTTTCTCATGTTTTTAGCCACTAATGTTCTTTTGTTATATTCAGATTAATTTTATTTTTAGTTTACTTCTGCTCACTCTTCTAGTGTTTTTAAAATTTTATTTTTACAATAAATTACAATAAAGACTTTTTTAAAGCTTCTTACAATCATCTCCCATCAAATAATGTTTTCCTCTTACCATATCTCTAGCCATGCATCACTTTTATACAATACTGGTACAATTTGCAGTTGTACTATCTAATGTTATGTTATAACAAGTCCTCATATTTTTTCTGCAAGATGAATATATATTATTCTATGGAGTATCTTGTATTTTTCATGATTTATTACCTGTATTGAACAACTAAAAAGTTTCAGCGGCTTCTTTGTATGTATATCTGTCATCTCTTTCAAAGGGAAAATTTCACTTGGATACATCCACAACAATAGAATAAATTAGGCAAAAAAAAGATTTCTAAAGCCCTGCCAAATTGTGTCACTTTCCTGGAACTATGTCCCCTAGGTCCAAGAACTATGTATGTGAGCATTTTCTTATTAATTCTTACTAATCCTTTGCCAATTATATGCATGGTTAAAAAAATTCCAAGTTTGAAGCTTGTTCCTTTAATAATAATTTTAAAAATATTATTTATTATTTGTGGAAATGAGAGAGAGAAAGAGAGAGACAGATGAATACCCCAGGGCCTCTTGCCTTTCTGCAAATGAACTTCAGATGCATGCATCACTCTGTGCATATGGCTATACATGGATAATGGGGAAATAACCTGGGACTAGCAGGCTCTATAAGCAAGTGTCTTTAACTGCAGGGCCATCTCCCTAGTCCTAAATTAAAATTCTTAATTTTTGTTAATTTTAGAAATAATTTCCTTTCTTCTACCATTAGCTTTCTCATTTAAGTCTAATCTGTCTAGAATAGACTTGAATGGGGTATAAATCAGGGACCTGGGGCTGGAGAGATGGCTCAGCAGTTAAGGATACTTTCTGCTCAAACACAAGGGCCTTGGGGGGCATGAGATCACTGAGTTTGAGTCTCTAGAACCCACATAAATAGCTTGGTATGACCATACATGTCTGTAACCTTGGTCTTGTGGGGATCAGAGACCAGAGAATCACTGCTCCAAAATCAGTGAAATAGACTCTTGTCTCAAGGAAACAAGCGGGTGAGCAATGGCAAGGCCACCTCATCATCTCCTTCGGCCTCTGCCACACACTGGGTGCCCTATCTGTGCGCACACACACACACACACACACACACACACACACACACACACACGTATATACACCGCATCACTTACTACACAATGCACATGCACACAAAAAAATTTAGAGATCTGAAATGCTGTCATTTTCCATATATGTGTTTCTGGACTCTCTTTTTGGTTTAATTCTTTTTATGAGTGTGTGTTTGGATGCATTTGAAGAACAGAGAACACTCTTGACTGTCATCCTCAGGACTTCCATCCATCACCTTTGAGAAAGGGTCTCTCAATGGCCAAGACCTCATAAATTAGGCTAGATCAATTAGCCAGTCACCCCAAATATCTTGTCTCCACCTTCCCAGTAACTGAGATTACAAATGTGCATCACCACACCCAGAATTTACGTGGGTAATGAGGATCAAATTTAGGTCCTCATGCTTGCAAAGCAAGTGCTTCCCTGACTGAGCTGTCTCCTCAACCTGTTTAATTCTTATACTGCACTGCTAATACAAATATATAGGAATTATGTTGCTTTGTAAGTCTGAATATACAGAGATGTCTTCTTGTCTCTTCTCAGACCTTTGCTCTTTTTTTTTTCATAATTAAGCTTGTCAAGTTCCCCAAAAATTCTTACTGAAATTTTCAATTAGAACTGCATGGAATGTGCAGATCAACTTTGGGAAAACTGACATTTGCAATATCAAATGGTTCTCCATAAATATGAGATTCAAGTCTAGGTCCTATACAATAAATCTTAATAGTTTCCACATGTCTCACATATCCCTGTACTTTATTTCCAGAAATTCCAAGTTTTTGTTGCTATTTGTAAATGATCTTAAATTTTGACTGTTCATGGAATATTGAAATATATTTGTTTTCTATATTATCTTATACCTAGTCATCATACTTACTAATAATACAAGCTTGTGTTCAAAAGTAAAAATCTGTTATAAAGTGAAAAAAATGTATTTCTATCAATTTAATTCTATCTTTTGTTGATACTAGCTAATCCACAGAAATTAAAAGTCAATTAGAAAATAAAATACTGATAGAATGCATCATTTTCTACTTATAAATCTTCTTCTTTCCCTTTCCCAATCATTATGTTTAAGAAGGCATATTGGTAACTTAACGAGCAAACTGAAGGACAATATTTTTGAGAGCCTTCTTAGACTTTAAGGGTGTAGGAATGGGTCACTGTGATAAGGAACAACTTTGGAATATATCACCTAATGATTCTTTCCCATGACCACTCAGGCATCTGTCAGTCTATTTGTCAGTCTTATTCTTTATGCCCTCAAAGCACAAAGCAGCTAAAATTATCTGAATATCACAGTTAAAAGGTGGGTCTTAACTGATTCCCATATCCTCTCCCTGCTCTTAAAGCAAATGGAAAAGGATTACATGACAGGAAAAACTAGAGTCCAAATGAAGCAAAATCTAAGCCATCTTCTTCTATTTGACTCAGACCGCATTTGGGGAAATTCATATTCATTCATTTCTCTTTCCCTCCCTCCCTCCCTTTTTCTGTCTCTGATACAGATTGAAATTTCATCATATAAACTAGAAAATAGAGCTCCATAAAGATAAAGCTGCTGGGAGTGGTGGTGCATGCCTTTAATCCCAGCACTTGGAGGATCTCTGTGAGTTTGAGGCCACCCTGAGACTACATAATGAATTCCAGGTCAGCTTGGGCTAGAGTAAAACCCTACCTTAAAAAACCAAAACAAACAAACAAAAAGATAAAGCTTTTGTTATTTAATATTTGTACAACCCATAAAATTTTTTTACTAATTGACTTGTTTAAAATATTTACTTTTTAATAGGAATGTTAAGTATCACTGCTCATAGGCTTTATTCAGATCTGTGCTTAATGGCATAGAAAACTTATTGAGTTTTGTGATGGTTAAGTTTTGTTGTCAACTTGACCTTTCAAGTAATCTTGGGTGGGTCTCTGAGGATGTTCACAGGAAGGCAGTCTCTCAGTAGGGGGCAGGATGTAAAGAAGCTCAAAGAATCTAGAAGTAAATATCCTTTCCTGTGTAGGCAGTGCAGGAAGGAAATTCTAGAGACTCAGGAAGTCATTAAGTGTGGGATAGGGTTTCAAGACCCCATCCTAAGCCTATATAAAGGAGAAGAAATTCTCTTTGGCCCTCCTGCCTGTTTGCTGTTCTGTGTGTGTGGTGTTGGTGATGGGTTTCTCTCTCTGCTTGGACCTGTGAAAGGGGAGCAGCCTCTTTTGCATTCTGGAACTTCCCCTGTATCTATAGCTACAAATAAATCCTTTCTTTCCATAAACTGTGCCTGATTTGAAGAGTCATCCCAGTGGCGTGTGGCTGACTACAACAAGTTTTTTCTATAAACATGTTATAGTACATTGGAATGTTTTATAAAGGGCTTTCATATAGTTATAAAAATGTATAGTTTTGATTTCTATCAAAATGATGCCCTCAAATTTCTATAGTATCTTTAAATTCTATCTCTGATTTCTGAAACATTCCACTCCAAGGAGAAAGGGAATCTCAAAAGTATACATAAGCCATCAAGTAAGCTGAAAGAACATTAACAACATGAACCGTTATACTTCCTTCAGAACGTCCCAAAGTGGCAAATGGAAGGAAGAAAGCCTAAAACCCCAAGTACAGTCCACACTGAAAAGTAACAAACACAGATTTCAAAAGCATCAGTGATGGGGCTGGGGAAGTAGCTCAACAGGTAAGCACACACACTGTGCTATGCAAACATGAAAACCCGAGTTCAAACCCCAGCACCCATGTAAAAAGGCAGGCATGATTACACACACTGGTAACCCCAGTGCTGAGGGAGGCAGAGACTCACTCACCAGCCAGTCTAACCAAGAAACACTGAGTTCCAGGCTCCGTAAGAGAATCTATCTCAAGGAAATAAGGTGGCAGGTTGATAAGAGGACACATAGACATGGACATGGGGTGTGCACATCTATACACACATGCATACCCCCCACACCAAATAAATAAACAAATTAGCCATGTGTATTAAGAACCCTTGCCTTACCAGTTTGCTGGGAAGCATCTACCAGAAGCACAATTTTGGATCGATTATCAGGACCGGCTGCATTTGTTTCTTTCTGAGTAGCTACATTTTTCACCTGTGGTCTTTTGTTTTTTATGTGCTGTTGTAAAAGCTGTGGCTGATTTAAATTCAAAAAACAATAACAAAAAAGAACCCAATCAATGTACTTAGCATTATAAATACACATCGATTACAAAATATACCTGATGATATGTAAAAAAATCAGTGGCTCATAACCCTGGATAAACAAGTTACTGTGTTGGGGTTTTGTGACATTATCTGCAGAGGAGCCTAGTAGGCTAAATAATATATTATAAGCATATTTATATATAAGTTGTCATTAACACTATGATTAATAAAATGTGAATTGCTTGCTATTTGCAGTTTATTTATTAATCAATTATTAATAAATAAGGTAATTGTGTCATATGAAGGGTCATAATTTTATTTAAAACAAATTTAAATATGCATAGAAGCTCATCAAAGAACAAAATCTTAGTTTCCTGATAACAATGATAAACAATATAATTCTGCTTTGGAATTCTAGCAGAAAGCTTTAGAAAGCTATGTCTTTCATTAACTTTTTAAAACAGGAGGAAGCTCTCCTTTAATATCAATTTATATGCTGTAACTGAATTTAACTTAACTTCCTAAATTCAAACTGCTGGGAATGCATCATGAGAAATAATGTTCTTTCAACATTGAAAATGATATACTATTACTTCATATTTCCACACTTGTTTCTTTTCATTTTCAGAAGCCCCAGAAAGATTTCCTTTGACCCATAGTTTCCTTGAACAAAGGCAAAAAGCTTTCCAAAGTAACCTCTGTCACTTAATTTGCTTATAAATTTGTAAAACCTGCCCAGAGGCAGCAAAGACTTCATTGAAGAGGATGAGTCAATGGAATCGGAGGAAGGCAGCCATGCTATGTCCTCCAATAGCTCAAAAGTAGTGATAAAAAAAATGGGCTTTTTATATTAGTTTGGATATTAAAGTCTCAATAGAAAAAGTAGCCTAGAATAAACCTATCTTGTGATTTCAAAGTATCATTTCATATTTGTCTTTCATTCTTGGCAGCCTCAGGAGACCCCATATTCACACAACAGTAAAACACCTCTTAGATAGCACAGTGTTATTACTATTAAGAGCTCAGAATAGAACATTGTGCTAAATAAAGTTAATGAATCACATTTTCCATGTCTCCTGCTGACTTCTGTACAATGAACCATCCTGAGGTGCTCTCAACATTGCTAGCCAGGATCACTCAGGTTGGTGTCACCATGCAACTTTTATCACTGAATTTAAATCATTTACAAAGAATTATAATGCCATGTTTATGTAAAACTCTCTAAAGATTGTAAGTCATCAATAAAAGGGAGAATCAATAATCACAAGAAAAATGAATTTTTAAATTATATGCCTATAACATTTTACATTAATTTTAATTAATTTACATTTTACATTAATTTACATTAATTAATTTTGTAGCAAATTAAGGATTAAAGACTAAAGCCAATTCATACAAGTAGCAAATTACCCATGCTAGTAGTAACAACAAATATGAGAAATTTAAAGACCATGGAAAACACTTACTTTTGGCACCACTGGTCCTCTGTTACTATTCCTACTTCGCTGACTGGACAGCGGGAAGACCTGTCCAAGCTGACTTGGGCGCTCGGTGCATTCTGTGGCTGCGGCATGTACAGTACTTGTAGCCTGAAAGGTGCTAGAATATGGCGTCGGGAAAGGATGGTAGAAACCCATGACTTGGGCACAGGGTGCTGGCATCAACTGATAATACGTGTATTCTGTAGAAACAGGTGGCTGAGCAGATATAATGGGGTACGCAAGGTATGGTCCAGCAGGGTTTGGATTGGGCTGTTGCCATCGTATATCACTATTATATAAAGGAAACTGTCTGCAAAACCAAATCAAAAAAGAACAAATCCATTGACAAATCTAAAAGGCATGCTAAGGCAAAATAAACAAATTACTGTTAACAGTGGCTTCTTAATAATTTAGAAGGCAAAATTAACATCTTATATAAATTTCCTTACTGTAACTAGATCATCATATACGTGTAATAATTCAAAGGGATGTAACCTGATAGCTTTATGACATTCCACATATCATTACTATTTACAAATCTGTCCTCAACCTCTTAGAGATATTTCTATCTAGAAGTTAAACACTTAGTTTCTGGGATTGCAAACATGATGGCCCACTGTTCCTGTCCAATACAAACAAGTGTGACAGCCTTCTAAAAAAAAGTGTAACATAACCCTTACACAGAGTGATCTCCCCCAGATTTTCTTCAGCTCAAACCCAAGGCCTCCTATTCTTCTCCCACATTCTCCTAACAATTTAGCCATATCCAGCTCTTTTCCTGGTTTCTCTCCTTGGCAACAGAAGCAGGCTCCAGGTCCAAGGAAAAGCAGACAGGAGGCAGGCCTTTCCACTGATATCTTTACCCCCAGCAGTTACTATAAAGCAACAGCAAGATTACTTCCTGCCATGGCAGCACCCTTGCCAAAGGTTGCTGCTGATGAGTTAGGATCCTCAGGAATGGGCAGCTAAGGTTAAGTTCTAACTAGCTCTGTGATGACAAAGCAAAATGGGGAAAAAGTTCATTACCAAAATCCTAAAATCCTACAAGCACTCTGAAGGCTGGCTTGCTCATGAATTCTTAAAGACTACCTCATGAGAAAGCAAGAAAGCATTCAAATTTATCATACTGCACATGGCCACCCAGTCAAAAAGAAAAAGTGTTACTAAATTTACTTTAGAAATTATCTTACATATTACCCAATAACTCAAGATTTTGAATATAAAGCTAACTTCAACTGAGGATATTTTAGTTTCTGCTGTGTAACCTCTAAAACTCTTCATTAAGGATTTCAGAATGTTAACTGAAGCACTTGCTATTTAAGAAGGTAGTTTAGTGGCCTCATAAATCTCAACACCAGAATTTCACAAAGAATATGCCCTGGCACACTAGTGTGGCACAATGGTGACAGGTGTGTAGAAACACTGACTACCTTGGTCGTCCTCAGAGATGCTTGGGCAGAACTTAGTGCCACAGCTGCCTCATCAATCTATCCCACAGTGCTAGAGGAAAAGTCTTCTTTATGTGACATAATTTGAAATAGGCTGACAGTACTTGTGTATGGTAATAAAATGAACTACACCAGGGGCGTACCAGTCACACAGTCTAAGGGCCAGCAAGGCTATCATGACTTTAGCACAAGCTCTACCTAAGCACCAAGTCATATTTCTCTGAATTGTAGACTCTTTGTTAAATAACACTGTGACTGTGAAACATTAAACTTAAATTAGTACCAGAGTCCATACATACTAAATAACCAAAATTAAAGACTATCACTTGGTATTGTCTTTTATGACAGGTACTGTTCTGGCAGTTATGAGATTAGGCATCTAGATTCAAGCAGGAGCTCTAAGTATTTCTCTTCTTCCTTTGGGTCAATTTATTTCAAGTATATTTTAATGACTAAATACAGGCGACATGCCCCAAAACTGCATTTCCTTTGAGAAAGATAAAATATTGGATTTTGACAATTTTCAATTTTTGTATCATTTGCTTTTACTTATTTTCAAAAAATACAAATAAATGATTGTTTGAAAGTTACAGAAGAAAGAGACTATACCAAGCTCTATTACCCCCCCAACACCTATAATAATTACCTATTGGACTGGTTTTCTTGAACAAACGGATAACAAGTAATCAAGTAACTGGGAATTGGAGTTGGTTCGACACCAGAAACACTTCCGCTATCATTTGGGAGAGCCATGGGGATCATAAAGGCATCAGGATTCTTCTTCTGAGGAATAAATGGCTCTACTTCAGCAGAAAGCTTGACATTCTTCAAAGAGAAGGTAAGATGTGTTAGTAGCTAGAGAGCAAGCAACTTAATAAATATTTAGATTTTAACAAGAAGGAGCCAGTCTTACAAGCAGTAACTGGGTCTCTCCTCAGTATTCATAAAACATGGAAAAGGAACAGAGAGTCAATTTAAAATAACTAAATAATAATAAAGTCATTTATATAATGCCACCAATAAAACAAGGAAAACCTTATCAAAGGTTACTATATTTCAGTAATTTCTTATATAATCAAAGCTGTTAAAACAATCAAGAGTAAAAGGAAGTCATACCTTAGTATCTAAAAATAAAGTAGAAATTATAAATCTAGTTCAGACAAAAATGTCTTTAAAATTAATTCTGTAATGAAAAGTCATTAAATATGAATCCTGAAGAATAACAACATTTCTCTGAATAGTCTGCAGAACAGCCTATCTCTGCCCATTACAGGAAATTAGATTTTTTAAATATTTTTTATTTACTTATTTGCAAGCAGAGAGAAATAGAGAGAAGAGAGACAGACAGAGAATGGGCATGCCAGGGCCTCCAGCAGTTGCAAACGAACTCCAGATACATGTGCCACTTTGTGCATCTGACTTTACGTGGGTGCTAGGGAATAGAACTCAGATCATTAGGCTTTGCAGGCAAGTGTCTTAACCGCTAAGCCATTTCTCCAGCCCTATTTTTAAAAAAATAAAATTGTATAAGATGATGAACCAAAAAATACTTAACAGGGAAAAAATTCTGGTTCATATTAAACTTGGAGGAGGAAAGTGAGAACTTAAGTTTCCCAATAATAGATATATGAACAAACTAACACAAGCCACAATATATATGTATATATATGTATATATATACATACACATATATTCTGTTAGTTTCCTTTGTCTCTTTTTCAATAATAAATCTAGATAGTTAAAAGACAAACAAACTGTAGTGTCTAGGGATATACAGAGATGGGTACAAAAACATAAAGACAGGTAAATATGATCCACAAACATCAGGACTGGAATATTTCTTGAAAGAGAGGTTGTAACTGACTAGAAGGAGACATGTGGAAAAATTTGGGGGTGCCTAGGGAAGTTCTGTGTCTTCATTAGGGCAAGATTAGGTACCCACCTCGTGATGATTTTTGAAGCTGTGCTTTCATTCCATGTGATTTTCTGCATGTTATATTTAACAAGTTAAAATTTTTGTTTTGTTTTGTTTTCTAAGGTGGAGTCTCACTCTAGCCTAGGCTGATCTGGAATTCACTTTGTAGCCCCAGGCTGGCCTCAAAATCCCAGTGGTCCTCCTACCTCTGCCATAGTGCTGGGATTATAGGTGTGAGCCACCATACGAAGCTACAAATTTAAATTTTTGAACTAATATATATATATATCAACTCCCAGCATGAAGAGAGAATGAAGGGAAGGAAATCTATGGTACATTTGAAAAAGCAGAACACCATACAATTACCATAATCTAAAAAAGATACTGAATACTTTTTAATGAAACAAGTGGGTGAAATGCAGGCCAAAATTTAACAACTCAACAATTACCCTAAAAGCAATGTCCTAACCAGAGCTTTCCCCCATCAGCTCATTAGGGTATTTTTTATTAAAAGCTCCCACCCAGAGCCTGGGGAGATGGCTCAGTGGATAAAAGCATTTCCTTGTAAAGGCTACCAGCCTGGATTCAATTCCCCAGCCACCTACACAAAGTAGGGCACAAAAAGTGGCTCAAACATCTGGCATTCTGTTTGTAGTGGCAAGAGACTCTGGCACACAACACACACATGTGTGAAAACACAAGTGTGCAAAAAAAAAAGGTGAAAGAGATTGTTCAGTAGTTAAAGATGCTTGCTTACAAAGCCTATAGCTCAGGTTCAATTCCTCAGTGCCCACATCAAGCCAAATGCACAAAGTGGTGCAGGTGTCTGGAGTTTGTTTGCAGCAGCAGGAGGCCTTGGAGTGATCACTCTGTCTCTTCGTCCCTCATCCCCTTCCCCTCTCTCTCTCTCTTTCTCTCTCTCTCTCTTTCTTTCTCTCTTTCTCTTTTAATTCTACGCATCTTATTTTTATGAGAGCCACAGAAATGTTTCATCAAGCAGAATCAAGGCTTGGCACTCACTTCTTAATTCACATACATTCAAGTGACATTTCTAGTCACCGACTATAGAAATGATCCCTGAAAGTATAGTCTTCTCAAGTGACATTTCTGACATGCATTTGTTGATTAGGAAGTAAGAGCTGAAGGAAAAGGAGTTTGGCTCATTCTAGATGCTGCTAAAACTGATTCAATTTGCCACCTAGGCATATCATCCTCTGAAAAATATAATTCAATGATTAATATAATAATTTCAAATATTCAAAAGAGAAGATTGAACCAAGTATAATCCCAGAGCCATTTGCCATTTTCCAAGTTGTATATCTATGCCAGTAGTTCAAGTAAAGTTATTAATAAAGTTGGAGTATCCATTCAGAACTGGATGATATAGGTTTCTGAAATTGCATTTAGTAACTTTCTTTTTTTAACTTACTTATTGTTATAATTAGATACATAGTATGTGCAAGTCATGTGATTTCCCTCCTCCCTGTCCCCAACTCCCTGAGGGCCCTACTCAGTAGGATTGCTGGCCAGTCCATGGGATAGGGGGTTATGAATTATACAAGCTGAAGCCAGTTTTTTGTCTTTGTGTGTTATGTTAGAGGGGACAATGCCCTTGGCTATTCTCCCCAGCCATGGCTCTTACAATCTTTCTGAGCCCTCTTCTGCACAGTTCCTTGAGTTATGGTGGGTAAATTTTAAGTGTGCTTTACTGTTGAGATCTTAACAGTCTCTGGATTTCTGCTTTGGACTGTGTTGGGTATTCTCAGTATCTGTCTCTTTACCCTTTCATAGGTTATCTGACTTGCTGTGGCACCTTTGTTAAAGATCAAGTAATTATGGTTACTTGAGCTAAGAACAGGGTCTTCAATCTCTCTTTCAAATAAATCTTTTTAAACATACACACACTATATATATATATATATATATATATATATATATATATATATATATATATACATATATATATGTTTTTCAAGGCAGAGTCTCACTCTAGCCCAGACTGTCCTAAAATTTACTATGTAGTCTCAGGCTGGCCTCCAACTCATGGCAGTCTTCCTACCTCTGCCTCCCAAAGGTGTAAGCCACCATACCCAGCTCTCTCTCTCTCTCTCTCTCTCTCTCTCTCTCTCATATATATATATATATATATATATATATATATATATATATCTGCCATCAAACAGGCCGGAGAGATGGCTCCGTGGTTAAATTGCTTGATTACAAAACCTAATGACCCAGGTTCCATTCCCCAGTTCCCATGTAAAGCCAGCTGCGCAAAGCAACACATGCATCTGGAGTTCATTTGCAGTGGCTAGAGGCCCTGGTCGGCCCATATTCACTCTCCATCTCTCTTATTTTAATTTGATTATAAAAAAGTTTTAATGAAGGAGATAGGATTTAAAATGGCATCAGTGAAGACATGAGGAAGGGCGCTTCAGGAATTCCTCATCAGCTGACAGGGGAGTGAGGAGTAGCAGAGGATGGATTAACTCTGTGCTCTGTTTATTTGTTAGAGATGCGATCCCAGAACTACAGCCAAGGAGTGACTATGCTGCACTTCATCATGGTAGCAGAGCAGTAACCTGGCTTCTTAACTAGAAAATGAGAAGAAACTATTCTCATCCTCTGGAAAGGGCCTGGGTTCCTAGGAGAAAGCACCATGGTCAACAGCTCTGTCCTGGAAAGCATGAACAGCCATGGGCAACCATTTCTTCCATCGACTGAGGATAAAAGCTAATTTGACAAAGTGGTTTGCTATCCATCACTTTGTAAAAGAAGGAAAGTTTCAATAGTAACAACTGAACTCTTGACCTCACATGGTAAAGATGTAACTCATGATATTAGGAAGTTATTTTTGCTAACCAGACTGGGCCTTGGTGTCTTCTACTTATCCATGTTGTGTTATCTGATTTGTAAAATCAAGACATTTGGCAACACTAGTGTTTCCTTACTGGATAGAACTAGTAATGCTTGGCTTTTAACTTCCATTTGAAAAGCTGTCATTTGTGAAGCCGTAAACTAATGCTAAGGTGTTGGTCAAATGCTCTTGATCTTGTCCTGCTTTGATTATTGAAGGTATTAGCCAGCTGCTCTAAGAAGGTATATTCTCTCTCTCTTGCAAATAAATAAAATAATTTTTTAAAAACAGGTCTTATTTCTCACAAAAGTAGCTAGTAACAAGCCCATGAAAATCTAAGTGCAAGCATAGCCTTTATTCAAAAACATTAAATTATTTAAAAATGGTCCACTGTCAGCTGGTCGTGGTGGCTCATGCCTTCAATCCTAACATTGAAGGCTGAAGTAGGAGAACTGCCATGAGTTCAAGGCCAGCCTGGCCTAGAATTTCAGATTAGCATGGGCTAGAATAAGACCCTGCCTCAAACCTCAAACAAACACAGCTCATTGTAAATACAGAAATGTTTGTTCAGAAGGGACAGAGGAGACAAACCTGAACTACACAGCAGCATGAATGTGTCTCCTTCTTCCCTACCTGATCTCTCTATGGGATCTGCATTTGCACTATTACCCAAGTCTGAAGTAACATGAGTATAGGTGAAGTGAAATTGCTTCCCTGATACAGTCTGAAGCAAAACTGTTTTCAAATGCTAATAATATAAGGTAGCAATTCTCACTTTGTAATATTTATTAGAGCAGAAAACACACTAAGAATACATCAAACTAATAAATGATTTATCAATTAGGAAAAAAAGCCGACTTTCAACAATAATGCATAGATTATCTTGCTTTTTGTAATTTACACATGCATAAAAACAAAACAAGTTACATTTTAACTATACTAATAAAGTAATTTTTAGGAGTTCTCTTAAAAATATGAGTACTTCTGAACCCATGAGAACTCTCAACTTGACTAAAATATGTTGGGTTCTTTTTGTTTATCTGTTGTCTGTTTTGGAGTTTTTTTGGGGGGTACCCCAAGTGGTCTAAAATGAAAAAGAATACTTTCTGTCTGCCTCTGTCTCTCTCAAATAAATAATTTTTTTTAAAAAAAAAAAAGAGGGGCTGGAAAAATGGTTTAGTGGTTAAAGGAACTTGCTGCAAAGCCTGACAGCCTGAGCTCAATTCTCCAGATGCACAAAAGTGGTGCATGCATCTAGAGTTTGCAATGGCAGGAGGCCCTGGCCCACCCATACACTCTCTCTCCCCCCCCCCACCCTCTCCCTCTCTCTCTCCCTCTCCCTCTGTATGTCTTCCTGTCTCTTGCCAATAACTAAATAAAAATATCTTTAAAAAGAACTATATTAGTATAACTGTAAATAAAATAATTTTAAAATAACACTTTTCTTGACTCCACTACTCCAAAACAAAACACAATAACAACAAAAAAGCCCGATCAATTACTTTGGTAACAAAAGTTTAGACATTCAGTTTCATTTGTATTTCACAACCTCAAGGAGCTTAATGTTCAAAAGGTACCATGAATAGTTTATAAATAGTATTATTATACATATATATAGCATTTATCTTTAAATATTAAAGTGTGTACCAGTTTCTATTCTAAGTGCAATTCTACATAGCAGAGTTCAATAATAAAACTCACACTGAAATAATCCTTTGTTTCTAGAGGGTGGGGAGAGATGGAGGGAGAGATGGAGGGAGAGATGGAGGGAGGGAGGGAGGGAGGGAGGGAGGGAGGGAGGGAGGGAGGGAGGCTGCAATAGTCCGAAGCTGCACAGACAGAAGCTGTCACTAGCAGGAACAGGCTGACAAGCTGCTCCCACAGATACAACTCTATGGTTTCATTAGTTGCATATGCAGCTTATGAGGCCTTTAGTTATCAATCATACATCAAAAATGAACCACCTGCTGTTCTCATCTCCAAAAACCAATGATAAGATTTTAGGTAGTTCTTAATATTCCACAGAATAAATCTATACATCAAATACTTTAAGTAAACAACAAAGTCTGACAATATTTTTAATATTAGTATAGAAACCGATCTTGGGAAATGTTTTGAAACTAGATTAGATACTTTATACAAACTTCAAAACTTCAGTTTGAATTTTCCATGGTTTAGTATCACTACTTTTTAATTGTTGTGATTTATTTACTTATTTTTAGATACTGTCTTGCTATGTATCCCAGGTTGCTTTCAAACTCATAATTCTCCTGCCTCTTTCTCTAGAGTGCTGGGTTTTCTATGGACTATCACCAATACCCAGCTTATGTTATAAAATTTTGGTGATCTAAATTATAGCAGGGAATTTTCACAGTAAAGAAAATATAAATTTGGGTCTGGAGAGATGGCTCAGCAGTTAAAGGTGCTTGCTTATAAAACCTGATGACCTGGGTTTGATTCCCCAGTAACCCATGTAATGCCAAATGGAAAAAAGTGGTGCATGCATTTGTAGTCTGTTTAGACTAGCAAGAGGCCCTGATGCACCCATTCATATTCTCTCTCATTCTCTCTCTCTCTCTCTCTCTCTCTCTCTCTCTCTCTCTCTCTCCTCTCCCTCCTCTCTGCTTGTAAATAAAAAACGATTTTCGACACAACCTAAAGCAGAAGTACTGAGGAACCTAAGACCTCAACAATAAAGCAGCCTTAATACTCACCCACCATTACTCAGGGAGCTGAGCAGAAGAGGGGGCAAAAGAATGTGAGAGCCATGGTGGGGGAGAACTCCCAGAGACATTGCTCCCCTCAGTAACAACATACTAGGGCCTGCGGAACCGAGCTGACTCCTAGGATATCCATGGTCCCCTGCCCCAAGGACTGATCCAGACTGCCCACAGAGAAGGTTATCCAGCTGATTGGGGATAGGGAAGAGGGGAATTGGGTATCTGGGGGTAACAACTCATTGTTTGCCCATTGAATGTAACTCATTATGGATAATAAAAAAATTTTTAAAGGAAATAAAAATTAAAAAAATATGAATTGAGTCTAAATCTAAACTTCACTAGTCTAACGATTCTTGTATGACTATCTGCTTCCAAAAATAAATAAATAAATAAACCAATATCTACATGGCCAAGTTATCTTTATCTTTCAGAAATCATTTCAGAATTTTCCAAATTAAATGAAACATCACAGCAATTACAGAAACCTCTCTGTGAAAAAAAATAGTTAAGCAGTTTCACTCATTTTAAATTCTGTATATGGTAAAGCAAAAGTCAAAAATCTTTTTTGTTGTTTTGTTTTTTGAGGAAGGATCTCACTCTAGCCCAGGCTGACCTGGAATTCACTATGTAGTCTCAGGGTAGCCTTGAGCTCACGGTGATCCTCCTACCTCTGCCTCCCAAGTGCTGGGATTAAAGGTGTGTGCTGCCACGCCCAGCAATAAATGTCTTTGATATGAATAATCTAGAAAACTATTTATCAGAACATCAAAATATAAAAACTTTCCTTAGGAGTTCATTAAACATACATTCAGATCACTGAGCACCTGTTTAACAAATACACATTCCACACATGTTCTAGAAAAGGACGTACTGAAGCAGTTTAGGGAAAATGGGCAAATGTGACTAAGAAGCACCCATCCTCAGAGAATGTACATTAAACTTCTCAAAGAAAGCCTCCAGGAGAATGCAAATAATTCTCCCAGATTAAGCAACAACAAAAAAAAATGACACCCACTTAAAAATCAAACTTGAAGTAGAGCATAATGAGACATTCTCCCACCATGAAATTTCAGAGTATGTACCACACACCCACAGGGGAAAAAATGTGATCCTGGAAACCCTCCACATTCTTTCAATGCCAAGGTAAAAATATGGTATATCCAACATTACAATCTTTTCTACCCCATGGCTACAGATAAGTATCTCCTGAAGAGCAATGATTAATACTTAGGAGATACCTGCTGGCTGTATTGTCTTCTGCTCATAGTGGCTTTTACTGAAGTAAATCTCTTGCCAAAACTAACTGCAGTCATGGCAAGTTTTGACAGACTTCAGAAAAGGCTGAAGAAAAAAATTCAGGCATATAGACTCAGACCACTTGCTTCTCTATCCACACATTTTGCTCTTTTTCTTACTGCAAGTCAAATCGAATACAATGGAAAATTGCAGGCTAGAAAGATGTTCAGTGGTTAAGGCGTTTGCCTGAAAAGCCTAGTGAGCTGGGTTCAATTCCTCAGTACACAAGTAAGCCAGATGTACAAAGTGGCACATGCATCTGGAGTTCATTTGTGGTGTCTAGAGGAAGGCCATGGCACATTCATTCATTCATATTCTCTCTCTCTCTCTCTGCAAATAAAAAAAATCTCAAGGCATTTTCTAAAATCTAGCCTTCTGATTTAATATTGTTTTTTATGCTGCCTACTTCCTTTCTGTTTTTGCATTTATCATCTTCTGTCTTGTTCCAATGGGGGTTTCCAAACTAACTTCTTGGCTTTGACAGGTGATTTTATTTTCCTTTTAAACTGCTAAACAATAAAAGTATTTATGACTGTGCATTTGCCGCAAAGTACAGCTTCTGCCTTATTTCATAGGCTATAAACTATGGTTCTATTTTTCGATTTGCCTTTGACCCAAAAGCTTGATAATATCTTTTTTAAATTCCAAAATTTTATTCTTTTGAAATCACAATTGTAGGTTTTTAAAGTGTAATTTTAGCAATATAACAACGTAGACTGTTTATTTGCATTCCATACAAAGGTCAACGATAGGCATTATTATATAATAAACATGTTATAGTAACATTTGAAATACAGTTATCCTCAATATCCTACAGGGATTAGATCCAGGATCCCCATCAGAGACTCTAAGATCCACGGGTGCTCAGGTCTTATAAAATGGTGTAGTATTTACACATAACCTATGCACATTCTTTTGGATACTTTTTTTAATTACTTAGTTCTTAATCAATACAAGTGTTTCTTATACTGATGTTTAGGAAATAATAGCCTGTACATGATTTGGACGGACCAAATTTTTACCCCCAAGTATTTTTGATCCATAAATTGTTGATTCCTAATAAAGAACTGACCACATATTTAGTTTGGTGTGTGGTATTATATGGGCTTTATAAATTATTTAAAGCAGTTATAATCAAGACGATTCTATATTCTTATGTGTGAACACCACTGTATGAAACCACAAGTACTCACTACATGTTTGTTTTTCAGTGAATTAAAGATGTGAACAATCAATAATTTGATACACTTTTCAAAGAATTTACCTAGTGCTGATTTACTAAAGATTAAGACAATATTGAGATTGAACACAAGAGGCCATGAACCTCAAATGTCTATTACTTCTAAACCCACTATTTAAAAATATATAAACTGGGGCTGGAGAGCTTCCTCAGTGGTTAAGACGCTTGCCTGAAAAGTTTAAGGACCCAGGTTCGATTCCCTATTATCCATGTAAAGCACAGGGTGCCATATGTGTCTGGAGTTTGTTTGCAGTGGCAAGAAGTCCTAGGATATGCATTCTCAACCTGCTTCTTTCTCTCTCACTCTCTTTCTCAAATAAGTAAATAAAATATTTTTAAATATATATATGTGTATGTATATATCTCTGTTTATATATCACTGAGTTTCCCCAAAAGACACTAAAACAAATGAACTCCATGATTTATTCTTCACATCCCTTTGCAGTTTTTTTTTCCTTTTGAAAAAGAAAATGTATTATACCAAGCAGTAACTGTTCTTAGAGCATTTAATTCTGGTAGTTAAAGTTAAGCTACCTGGCCAGGCATGGTGGTGCCTTCCTGTAATCCCAGAGGTAGAAGGATCGCTGTGAGTTCGAGGTCAGCCTGAGACTACATAATGAATTCCAGGTCAGCCAGAGCTAGAACAAGACCCAACTTAAAAAAAACCAAAACAATAATAGTTATAATAAGCTACCTGTTTTCACTGAATAGAACTTCTCTAAGAGAATACTCCTGAGATTCTCTTCTGGTTATAAGTCATTATTGCAACTGAGATTATCCATCTTAGCACTGTACTGGTGACTTACTTTTTATAATTTTCATCGACATATACAGTCTATCTTCTTATAAACAGATCTTATATAAAAAGTAATGTATAAGCCTTGCAATATAAATCTTAGGCACAAAATGTTTAATTTTTGTAAATTATACTTGTGCAGTTCTCCAAGGATTTATTAATTAGGTTAAGTTGAAATGCAACAAGTCTGTATGCATACAATGTTTTAAACATCAGATTTATGTGAACTGCTAACCACTACAACACTCAACTCTGTGGGCACTACCAGAAATTCTGAGTATAAGCCAAGGAAGGCTTAAAAGGGAAAAAAAGTGGGGAAAAAATAGGAATTCGGTACATTCCACAAATACTTTTTAATGAAATTTCCGTATTTCTATTCCAAATGCCTGGTACAGCGGAATCAAGGATTCCACCATGCTGAGAAATCTCAGTCCCTTGTCTACAATTACATTCATAGTCTCAGCCTTCTTTAAACGATGGAGATAGACCCCTCTGACAGTGTGTTCAAAGAAATGGAGTCTTGCCGCAGAAAAATACATATATAAAATGAAGCACACTGCTTCTGGGCCAACCACGGGCTACTTTATTAGCTGCCTAATGCATTGCCTAAGCAGTCACTACACTTATCTACATGGTTTCGGAGAGACAGTGAAATGGGGAAGTTCTAAATTAATCTCCCAATTAGGGTCAGGCTTGGATGAGTAGAGAAATACTGGGGGTAGGGGAAAGCCTTCAATAGAAAACTTTTTTTTTTCTAATTTTAATAAGCTGTGGGTTTGGGAAGGATGTGGATCAAGAGAGGAAGAGGCTCTCTAAATAATTTGCTTGTAATACTTGCTCTTAAGATAATCACACACAAACAGCTATGCTAAAAGTTACCATCTAAATAACTAATTACATTTCCTCTAGGATGAAAGGAGCCCTAAGTGCACATCTGCTTGTATTACTGGATACAGTTCTGGCATCTTGATGAAAGACCAAGATGTAGAACCCTTTCATTAGTGACACACATCCACGGAAGTGGCTCAAGGAAATTTCCTAGTCTTCTGTCAATCTTTCCCTCTCAGGGATCCTTCAAAATGCCTTCGAACACAATTTTGTAATTAAATTGGCTGCAGGCTCTAACAGAACATGCAGGGTCATAGCAAAGTATTTGCCAAGAGACGCACATCCATTTTCCTTCGGAAACTCATGTGTTGCCTTATAAAATCGATTTGACTTCAGAGCTGTATTGACATAAAGCTTTTTTTTTTTTCCTTTGTGCCTCATCCTCCCCCTCCTTTAGAAATAAAAGAACTAAAGCTTGGGTAGCAGGGCACCACCACGAGAGGGGTCTATAGTCGAGGCTGAGTTAGGAGGATTGCTTCAGACTGGGAGAGCGAGGCCAGAGTGCAACACAAGAGCCTCAAAATAAATAAATAAAGCCCACAACTAGAAAGCCATGGTGTTTGGCTGCAGAAGGGTGATTCTGAAACCAAAAGTGGTGTGAACTCCAAGTAGACATATACAGGAACTTGGGACCCCGCCTGTCATTTATCCAGGTTCTAAGGATCCACTTGAAAAATTAACAGACAAACCTCTACCCTTTCTGCTTCCTTCAACTCTGCGTAATTCATCAGTGGGTAAAGGCCTTGAAGAGGGGAAAAAAAGAATGAACCAAATCAGACCCAATGAAATGAAGTCGTTTCCCAGTGAACTTAATACTGGGCAACTATGATTTCTAGATTATTTTTCCTTGCCATCATCCCTGCCGCCCAGCACCTGCCAGCACTGACCACCAAGAATTCGATGCAAAAGAAAACAAAACACAACCCTGACGGGACTTGACTCTTCGCTGCTGCGACTCTGAACACGGGCTCGAAATGAACTCGTGCTCCTCCAAATGGAAACTTTTATTTGTGCAAAACAACTGGACAGGAAAACAAGGCGGGGGGGGGGGGAGAGGTTCCCGCGATCAGGGCTGCTTCCTCGGAATCCCTCCCCAGGCCGCCGCCAGCGCTCGGCTCGGCGGCTCCCGCAGCGCAGCCCGGGGTGCGGGCGGGTGAGACGCCGCCGTCCCGGCCGGGGCTCCGGGAAAACGCGAGCAGCCCGGGGTGCGGGCGGCCGGGCGGGCGGGCGGGCAGCGCGGCTCGGAGCCTCGGGCCCAGACGGCGGCCGAACAAAGCGGGCCGGGCCGGGGTGGGTTCGGGTTCGGGGCCGGGGTGGCCCGGGGCCCGCGCTCCGTCCCTCCCTCCGTCCCTCCGCCCGGCCCGCCTACCTGGTCCGCGGGGGTTCGGTCCATGGCGTCCGCAGGGCAGCGCCGCGGCCCGCTCTAGTCGGTGTGGACGACGCCTCGGGCCGCTTTCTCCATGGCCCCCCGCTCGCTCCGGCTCGCCCGACACCGGCTCCGACCCCGACGCCGACTCCTCACTGCGCCACTGGCCCGGGAGGAGGCTCGGCTCCGGGGATGGAGGAGGCGGAGGCCGCCTCGGGGAGGGATCATCTGGGACGGAAGCCGAGCGGGGACCAAAGACCAAAAAGGCGTAGTCGGAAATGGAGGACGCACCGAAGTGGGGGGGGGGGAAACACACACGCAGACTCACAAAGGAATAATCGGGCTGCGAGGAGAGCAGGAAGCTGGTGGACTGTCAATGGCCAGCGTACAGGTAGCGAGGCTGGGCTACCTGCTGAAGCCAGGTAAAGATGGCCCCAGTTCTGGATGCTTGGAAACACACTCTTTCCCCTGAACGGGTCAACACGGGAACATTGGGCCACTGGAGATCCCGGACACCCGGTTTCCAGTCTTTGGAGACCTATGCAGGCTTTGATGCTTTGATCCTGCCTCGTGTCACCCCAATGAAGGAGTCATGGCTCTAAGACTGACAATAAGAATCTTTATTTTTTTATATTTTATTTATTTATTTGCAAGCAGAGAGATACATACATATAGAGAGACAGAGTATAGGTGTGCCAGGGCCTCCAGTCACTGCAAATGATCTCCAGACACATGGGCCACCCTGTGCATCTGGCCTATGTGGACCCTGGAGAATTGAACCTGGGTCCTTAGGCACTAGAGGCAAGTGCCTTAACCTCTGAGCCATCTCTCCAGCCCTGACAATAAGAATCTTGCAACGGAAAAAATGCACAAGATGGGCTGCAAAGATTGCCCAGTGATTAAAGGTTCTTGCTTGCGTTTAAAACCTCACAGCCAAGATTCATTTCCTCAGTACCCCTGTGAAGCCAGGTGCACAAAGTGGCCAGCTTGCATCTGGACTTCAAAGGCCCTGGAGTACCCAGTCTTATTCATTCTCCCCCATCCTCTCCACCCTCACCCAAACACAGAAATTTTTAAAAAGTTATTAAATGCACAATAAAATGCATGCACGGAGTAGTCATGGGAAAGAACCCCTTTTATAAAGCTCCACAAATCCTGGGTGCTATTGTAGTCAGCTTCTTGATGCTGGCACAAAGGACCCGACCAAAAGCAGCTTGTGGGAGAAATGGGTTTATTTTGGCTTGCAGACTTGAGGGAAAGCTCCATGACGGCAGGGGGAAATGTGGCATGAGTAGAGGCTGGACATCACCTCCTGGCCGACATCAGATGGACGGCAACAGAAGAATGTGGAACACTGATGAGAGAAAGCTGGCTAGAACACCCATATGCAGGCTCCCAACAGCACACCTCCTACTGGAGGCTCTAACTCCCAAATCGCCATCAGCTAATACAACTAATACAAGACATCCCAAGTGCCCGCTGGTCCAATAATGGCACGACCTTTAATGCAGGTAGCTAACTGCTCTCTGATTGGATTTGTTGAGGCTCAGTTCACCAGAGAGAATTTATACCAGTACTGCAAACTAGTCCAAAACTGGGGAGAAAGGGGGTCCTGGCACAAGGAATTATGAAGCTGCTACTGTTGTTGGTCTAAATAGAAATGTTTTGCCCATCAAATTACCCTCTAAATATGTTTCTGCCTATAGATCGGTGCTGCTCTCACCTTTGGTCAGAGAAGCTGCTTTTTGCAGTTGGCAGCAACTACTGGAAAGACTCAACCTCATCCAAATGCTGAGAACAAGTGAGTGTGAGTGTTTCGTGCTACATGTGACATCTACACCACCCCCTTCAAGGCTCCAGGAGCACTGCCTGCAGAAGAGGAGGGAAGAGGATGGGGAGGACTGCGGCTGAGCTCTGTCTTCCAGACATAATATGGCTACTGCATTCACAACCTGACAGTGATTGTCGTTACCTGCACAAGACCTGCACAATATTGGGCCCATAAATGTTCCATCGTGGGTGGTAGAGGAGGGAGAAATGTAAAAACAAAAACAAACAAACAAGAAAATGCAGACTCAGTTGCTCATAGACCTTCACTACTGAGCCAGCCTGCTTTTCTGTGTTCTAACTCAAAAAGTGTAACTTCATTTTCATCTTTCTGTTTCTTCTTTGGATACTGGATGGAATCCTAAGCATGCTTGCTTTGGCACTCTGGAGCTTTTTCACAGTTCTCTTAATAACTCTCCTTTGCTTTACTCTCTCTCTCTCTTTCTCTCTCTCTCTCCTCAAAGTAGAAGAGGGATTAGTTGAAAAGAAGGCGTTCAGTAGAAGGGGAACAGAACAAAGAAGGGAAACAAGAAAAAGTAACAAGAGGGGATTGTGATCAAAATACATTATCTACATGCATGCAAATTATCAGCAAAGTTTTTTGACATACTTATTGGTCAATTATTGTCCAGATCCTGGTCTGCCTCTAGGCTCAGTTTCAGGCTGATTTTCTCCATCTCAGTTTATTCAGAGTCTATTCAGAGTCTGCCAACACTACTGTACCGCTTTCTTAGCGCTCATTAGCTCCTCGAGGCAGAGTCAACCTTGAAACTGGACTCTACTTCTGTTAGCATGACCAGCTCCCCCTGAGGAGTGACACCTAGCTTCCAACACACTCTCTGTCCCAGAAGGCTTCTGGTTTGATGATAAGGTGAACTAAATAAATTGCACATTACACTTCAGCAGATAGAGGTGGCTGCTGTGTGGGACACACATGAGAACCAGGGCTGGAAAAGGAAAGAAAAAGCTAAGCAATTAGCTCTGTCAGGCTTCATGAGATGTTAGCACATAATGGAATTTTTTTCCAGTTTGTCTAGGTTGTTAGTCCGGTTTTGTTTGAATAAGAGCCCATGAAGAGGCTAGTCTGTGAAGCCCCTAGCCATAGTTATGAACATAAGTACTGTATTTTTGCCTGGCTGAAAGGAGCTAAATCGTCTCAACAAGACGTATCAAGGCTGGCACCAGAAACAGATTGAAGGAGAAACATTTATTCTTAGATGAAGACCTCTCATTTACTTAGCTCTGTCCTGTCATATATACACCATGTTTAAATTGCACGTGCATTTATGAATGTTACAAGCAGGTACAATTAATGTACATAATGTTCACACCTAGCTGGGATTCAGTAGATGCTGAAGGAATTTAGGGCTGCCCCAAAAAGAGAAGCTATTTATACAGTGTAGTTATATAAACTAACAGATGGTCATCCTCCTTCACAAAGAGAAAATGAACTCAGAATTTTCAGATTGTCTCCTGTCTGGTGGTTTCTAGCCATAAGATAACCCCATCTGAGTAAAAAGTCATAAATGGAATGTGGGTTTTTTTTTTTTTTTTTTTTTTGCCCTTCTGAGGATTACATGAGGAAGTTTAGATATCCAACAATCTTTCCACATTATAGGATTTTCTGCGACTGAAACAGTTCTTGTTGAGAATCTTCTATGTACAATATATCTATGTAAATTACAAGATCAGAATCACAGGAAGGCATGAGAATGATAGAAATTAAAATGCTGCGATGTCGTTTTTTACTTCATGTAAAGCTTTTAAAAGAATGATTTTAGCAATGAGAAAAATTAAATCTATTAAGGAAACAAAGATACGTAAATTTTTATAGATGATATAAATGAATTTAAAGGAGTTCATTCAGCAACAACATGTTTCATGTACTTACTTTGTCCAAGCACTGGAGGAAAACAGGTAATGAGACACTAAGAGCAAAGGTCATGTTTGTCTTGTGGGCAAGATCCACATAGAGCAAGTAATTCCAGGTGAGATGTGTCACGAATAAGAAGTTCAATCAGTATGACACGGCAAAGTTGAGAGACAACTCTGAAGGAACAACTTCTGAGTGAAGACCTAGAGTGGGAGTTAGTACTGACAGAGAAGTGAAAACATAACTGCTCCCAGCTCTTGTGAGGCTGAGGCTCACAAGTTCAAGGCATTCCTGAGCTACAGACTGAGTTGAAGGCAAGCCTGCAATTTAGTGAGACCTGTCTCAAAAGAAAGAATTATAAGGGACATAGTAGGAAAAACAAGCCAGAAAAGGATATAGGAAGTCGGATTCAGACTAGGTTCAGGGTTGGCGTTATTATATAGAGATGGATGAGGAATTTGGGCACAGCGATTCTTTTTTTAAAATATCTTTATTATCCATAATTAGATACATTGTATGAGCAAATCTGATTATGGTAACTCCATTGCCCTCCTCCCTGTCCCCTGGCGATCCTCCTCGGTGTGCATAGTGGATCAGTCCATGGGGTTGGAGGTTATGAATTGCTCTAGAGGTAACCAGTTCCCCACCCCTACTTTGTGTATTGTTCCTGAGGGGGGGGCAATGTCTCTGGATATTCTCCAACACCATGGCTCTTACATTCTTTCTGCCTCCTCTTCCACTCAGTTCCCTGAGTCACGGTGGGTGAGTTTTAAGTTTGATTTATTTTTGAGATCTTAACTGTCTCTGGACTTCTGCTTTGGTTTGTGTTTGGTATGATTGGTGTCTGTCTTCATTGACCTTTCCTGGGTTATCTGACTTGCCGTGGTGATGGGTCTCTTGTTTATCTCACCACTTTCTCATAGGTTTTATTTGGGGCCTAGATGATAGGCCTGAAGTGGTTCATCTCCTGCCAGGATGTCGGCCATCATCCCATGGCTTGTTGGTGGAATTGGGTTGTCTACGGCTCTCTCTCTGCTGCCTTCTGAAAAATGCAATTAGAATCTCCAGCGGAGAGTGAGATTAGTATAGGTTAAATGAGACAAACATCATTAATTTGGCTAGATTCTAATGGGTGTAGCCTCTCTGTAGCTCTCTGATAGTGGGAATTTCCCCTTGGAGCCTGGGTTCTTGGTCCCCATAAGATTTTGCCATGGATCCCAGTTCCAGTTAAGGGTTTCTTATCACTGAGTGGATCTCTTAGCCAATCTGAAAGCTATTGATTATCCACCTAGGTTTTGGCACCACTATTGCACGGGTGACCACTTCTTGACTTCTACCATAAAGCAGTATGTTCAGCATTCTTGTGACATCTTTCTGAATTGTATATCAGTGTTTTCTGCTTTCTCCAAATATCATTGATCAATTTCCCCTGGCAGCTCAATGTAACACCTTCCAGCACTACACATGCTACCATCTGGGAGCTGGTTACCATTCTGGATCTAGCAGGGTCTCTCAGAGTTGTACTATGACATTCTGTGGTTTCTTCAGCAATATAGTCTTACCTTTGGCCTGGGGTGGGTATTCAAGAGCTTTGACAAAAGCCTGTCTTGTTTTGGGGACTTCATGGGTCTCTTTGATCAACAGCTCAGTGTGAGAAGGAACAAATGACTGGGACAGAGAGTTGAAAACCTGATCAATTTTTCATGGGGTTAGGCTTCCTCCCATTCTATTCATGGCCCCTCTTACCTGGCAATGCCCCCAGCTTCCTCAGGAGCTTATTGTATGAAAGTAAGGAATTTATGGTATTGCTTCATTATTGGTTTAGCTTATTGTATATCCTCCCGCCCTCCCATTCCTCCCCCCCCCATTCCTTCCATCCCCTTTTACAGTCTTTTATAAAGAGTTTTGTAGTGTCAGTAAATGGTTGAAGACGTTCACAAAGAATAACATTTGCACCTTTTCATGGTTGAGGGTGAAGAAGGCTAGGGAGATAGTACAGTGGTAGAGTTCTTGCCTCCCATGCACAGGGGCAAGGTTCAATACTGCCAAAAAGAAAGGACGGGAGGGAATACGTGAAGAAAGAAGGGAGGGAGGGAAGGAAGGAAGAGAGGAAGGAAGAAGAAGTATCACGTGTTAGGAGCAATAGACCAAATTGTCTGGGAAGTTTAGAGGGTGGGGAATGGTAATAGAAAAACCACAGGAAGAAATTTACCTCCTTGGAAGTAGGAACATATCTACTATAGCAGAAGGAAAGGAAGAAAAGGTAAATATGGCTAACTCATATGCAAGTTTGGTGTCCAGAGTTGAATGAATAAAGTGTAATGGTTTTTGTTTGCTCAGTGATGTAGGACAGGGTTTCCTGTAGCCATTGAAGGGAGGCGTAGTTATGGTGATCTTGCACTTGTTAAAACTCAGTATTGGGGGCTGGAGAGATGGCTCAGAGGTTAAGGCACTTGCCTCTAGTGCCTAAGGCCCTGGGTTCAATTCCCCAGGACCCACATAAGCCAGCCCCCACAAGGTGGTGGCCCTGGTGCGCTCTCTCTCTCTCTCTCTCTCTCTCTCTCTCTCTCTCTCTCTCTCTCTCTCTCTCTTTCTCTCTGCTTGAAAATGAATAAAAAAAAAAATTAAAAAAAAAAAAAAACTCAGTATTGGTGTTTTGAATGAAAGATCCCCCATAGCTTCATATGTTTTGAAGACTTGGTCCCAGATGATAATTTGAGAAAGTTGTTGGGCCTTTGGGAAGTGGAGCCTTGCAGGAGGAGGTGTGTCACTGGGGGCTGGATTTGTGGCAAGACGGTCCAACTATAAGCCCAGTACCCAAACTACTTCGTTCCTGCTGCTGTGGAGATGTGATGACTGCCTGGCTGTCTGCTCATGCCATGCTTTCTCCACCATGAGCTGCTTCTGGTTGAGTGTTTTGTCCCAGCAATAAGAAGGTAACTGCTGTACTCAGAAAGCTCATACTCAAGACGTATCCATGTTGTCATATGTAAATTTTATATCAAAAGGAAATAAAAGTCTGGTTAACTGGAAAACTTAGATCCTGTGTAACCCAAATCTGTATCAAAGAATAGCATCTCTATCAATGTATTACCCGCAGTGGCTTTTAAAACTTCTCTACTCATACCAAATGTTCATCTTATACACTGTTTATAACAATGCTTAATACATATTTAGTGAATAAATAGTTGTGTGCTATAATATTAAATCAGGATTTTTCTATATGGAGATAGGGTTTTGTTAGGCATGTGTACTTTATTGATTGAGCAGGATTCCGTAGTATACAAGCAGAAAATTGTTTTCTACCACACCACCTCTTAGAATTATCTGAAGGTTATTTATTCTTTATGCC
>PVHP010010023.1:0-48821 GCA_004024765.1 Zapus hudsonius | reverse complement strand
TTGAACCTAGGGCCTTAGGCACTGGAGGCAAGTGTCTTAACCGCTGAGCCATTTCTCCAGCCATATTCTCAGCCTCTTTTATTATGGATGGCACTCATTATCACTTGTCACCATCATGCAGCCTGGGATACATCACAGTCTATGTCTCACTCCTATCTCTCCTTTCAGTCCGCACGCATTCAGCTTCCAGTGAACAACTACGATGTGCCGAACACTGGAGACACAGCTATGAAAAAGCATTGCTGTCCTCTCCAAAGAATGGACAGCCTCCTCAGACTCCTGGCCTGCAAGGAACAACTGAAAGAACCTGCAATGTGGGGCCATTTACAGCACCGTAGAATGTTAGAATGATACATGCATTGGATTCACACTAGCTGGCAATTTTTGTTGAATTCTTTGATCTCCTAAACTCAATTCCCTCATCTATGAGATGAATAGTGACTACTCTATAAGGTGATTGTAAAAATTATATAATGAACATGAAATGCTTCATAGAGTACCTGACTGTGTTATATTCACAAAATGTGACTAAGAAATCTTTCTGGGGACACCAGGAAATCCTTCACAGAGGGAAGCAAGCTTGCACAGCGATTTAAAGGAAGTATTCTTAATCTAAGCAGGCAGGTGCACCTGTGTTCTGTGTTTCTTAGTCAACAACTATTCATTTAAAAAATGTTTCATATAACATCCTGTGATGAGCGGTATCCTGTTTTGATTCATATATTTTGCAAACAGAGAATGTAGAAGTTAATTAGTCCATCAGAGTGCATACTAAGTTTGTTGTTTAACCAGTAGAAGCCTTCTGTGAGAAAACACTGGAGAATGGCTGCATTGAGTCCTTACTCTGTGTAGAGCCCTGTGGAGGATACAGACATGCATGGCCACTGAGAGTCACCACCAAGTGCCCCTTGGAATGAGTGAGGTCACTGAGATAAGCACCCTACAAAGGCAAAAAAGGAAAACAACTATTTTGTTGTGCTGGGCTACAGATAAAGGAATAATGAGCTATTCAGAGGCAAGAGAGATAGTCAAAAATACCAGCATAAAGGTTCACCTGAACACCTGGGCTTTAAAAGTGAATAGAATGTACACAGTGAGTAGAGTGTGTGGGGGTGGGGGAGGCAGAGTACTTGGGAAAAGACAGGAAGGAGTAAAGGTTCTGGTGATGCTCAGCATCACAACACTCACTCACTCACTGGGCAGAGTTTGTGTAGAGGGCTGTGGCGACTAAGAACTTGGCAACTTTGGGAGAGTACGGGGTTTGAATCATCTCCTGCATACAACAGCCATTGGTTGGCTTGGATTCAAAGAAATCAAGAAAATATAAGCAAACTGTAGCAGGAGAAAAGGATGGGCAGAGTCGTGGAGGCAGGGATGCGAACCAGAAGCCACTGCAAACTTTTGCACAAGAAAAGAGATGGATAAAGGAGATGTGTACGATTAATCACCAGCTCGAGGTCACTGCTTATCCAGGGCCAAGCCAGAGGTGCCCTCCACCCTGCAGTATTTCTGGAAGTGTTGCCTACTGGCTACTCCTAGCAGGATCACTCAGGGTACTTACTAGAACTCAGATTCCTGTGCTGTGCGGCTACATCAGTGCCCCCAAGTCTGAATTGCTGGGAGCAGGGCTCCCACAGAATGTCATTAAACAAGCTGGGCAAATGATTAACATCAACTACATCTGTTTTAGTGATGTGAAAACTGGGGTTCAAAGAAGTCACTTGACTTTCTCAAGGTTATGGGGTATCTAGGACCAGGGTGAGGTCTTCTGATTCACAGCTTTACCGGCTTTGTTGCCCTGCACAAGGTCCATATCTGACAGTTGGATATTGCCATGTAAAAGCAGCGTGAGTCAGAAAAACAGCCGAAGGCCTGTAGGACCCAGTGTGAATTCCTTAAAACTCCAACAAGCTGGTGTCACTTGCTAAGGCACAGCTGGACCATTCTGTAAGGAGGCCGCTGATGCCAGCTTGGGACTCTCACCACATCCTGACTCTGAGATTCTGAACATGTGTCTTTACAGGAATGTTACAAAACAATGGGACTCTAAAACATAGCCACATGGATGGGGCAGCCTACACTGACTATCCTGGCTCTTCATATGGACAGAAATGTAGGAAGCATTTATACATATTATTACCCCAATTAGAGCAATACTTAGGTCCCCAAATCACCACTCCTGGTGTTGATAAGCAGTGTTATCTAAAGGGTGTATGTTGAAGTTGGAGAAAGATTTAGCTTCAAATCTTTTCCTAGCTTTCTGATCTGGCACAAATTAATTATGAACCGGTTTTGTCATGGGACCAGTCCGGCTGTGGTGTAGGGTAAAAACAAGAAAACAAGAAAGCCCAGATGCTCAGATGGAAAACTGAGACAAAAATCACACACTGTGTTAACGTTTCTTCAAAATGAGAAAAAAAAAGATATCAAGTCGTTCTTCCTCACGATGATCTGGTGAGGTTTAAATAAGGAAATAAATATGCAAAAACACTATGTTATTCAATGTAGATGTCAGAGACTTTGAATTATTTCTTTCTACATGAGTAAAATGGTTGAAAACATAGACCCAAACACATGCACACAGAACCCATATACAACGTAACATACACACATTTTTGATTGATGTATGTTTGATATGTATGTGCACGTTCATGTGCAGAAATGCAGCATGCATGAAGGGGTCAAAAGACAACTTCAGGTGTCAGTCCTCACATTCCACCTTGTTTTGAGACAGGGTTTCTCATTAGTGACTTCTGTGTTCACCACGCAAGCTGGCCCTCGAGTTTCCAAGCGTTTCTCCTGTCTCAGCCTTCCTTATCACTACAGGCGTGCTGAAATTACGGGCGATTGTGCTACAACATCTGGCTTTATACAGGTTCTGGGAATTCACAGCAAACACTTGATCCACTGAGCCATCTCTCCAGCCCATGAATCTTGATGGGATGGAGAGATGGCTCAGTGAATAAAGTGCCTGTTAACAAGGACCTGAGTTTGGAACCCCAGTACCCACATAAATGTCAGGTGTCTTGATGTGCATCTATAATCCTGGTGCTAAGAGACTGGTGGGCTCCCCAAGGCAAGCTGGGTAGCTGAATCTGTGAGCTCCAGGTTCGGTTAGAGATCCTGTCTCAATAAATAAAGTGTGGGCTGGTGAGATGGCTCAGCGGTTAAGGCACTTGCCTCCAGTGCCTAAGGCCCTGGGTTCAATTCCCCAGGACCCACATAAGCCAGACCCACAAGGTGGTGGCCCTGGTGTGCTCTCTCTGTCTCTCTCTGTCTCTCTCTGTGTCTCTCTGTCTCTCTCTGCTTGAAAATGAATAAATAAAATATTTAAAATAAATAAATAAATAAAGTGGAGTGTGATTGAGGAATACATTTACTGTTGATTTGAATGTATTCAGTGGTCTCTACATATATGCACGCACATGTGCACATCACGAACACGCATGCCCAACATGCATACATACACAAACCACAAACCAACATACACAAACCACACATGCACACACACACACACACACACAAATAAATAAGTAAATAAATAAAAATGATCTTAAGAAAAAAGGATTAACTCAGAGTAAGAATATGTTTATCTGTCCATTTCTAGGCCACATTCTAGACTCAACCTCAGAGCGTGCTAGAGAGGTGCACGTGGACAGGGCCTGACCACAGCCCTAATTCAGAAAGCCTCTCACCAGCTTAACAGCTCAACCCTGTGCTATCTGCCTCAGCTTTTTTAGGGATCAGAGGGTGGCATCTAGAATGTGGTTGCCCCGCACAAGGAAGCCTTAGCTGGTCTTTAGATCTGCACTGCACAGCAAAGGACACAGGGGACAAGGGAAGCTTGTGGCCTGGCTGTCCCACTCATGAATGACCTGCATCCATGTAAGAGCAAAACTGAACACCTCCTTCTCCCAGCTTCAGAATAGAGAAAAATAGAGAAGAGAGCAGGAGAGAATTCCTTGTGCATTTGTTTGGGTTTTAGGAATTTACATCACAAACTATCTCAAGAGTAGTTGCTCCTGAGATGTTGTAATTTGTGTGTGTGTGTGTGTGTGTGTGTGTGTGTGTGTGTGTGTGTGTGTGTGTGTGTGTGTATGTGTGTGTGTACATGTGTGAAGCCAGGAGACAACCTTGGGCATCATTCTTTAGGTGCTGTTTTGAGACAGGCCTGGATAAACTATCTGGTGTGCAAGCCCCAAGGATCTGCCTGTCTCCACATCCCCAGCACTGGGATTACAAACCCACGACACCGGTCCCTTGTTACTTGGGTTCTGAGGATTGGGCTCAGCTCTTCCTGCTTGCATAACAAGTGTTTTACCAACTGAACTGTCACCCCAACTCCATGACATTAAATTTTTTTTAATTCAAGAATTTATTTCCCTCTCAGCTTTTTGTCATATCCTTATCATAGAGTCCCAAAGAGGAAATGTTATTCCTGTTTCAGTATTTTGTAACCAGATCCTTATTAAATGCCGCTCCAGCCAGTATTATTTGTCTAGGTAAAAAGTTCAATGGGCTCTCAGTAGATTCCCATAGACAGTAGAACTTGGACAGCAGTGCATAGCTCCTATAGCACCTGAGAATGTTTGTATTTTTCATAGAATAATATGTTATCTTGACCTCTAACATATTTGTAGCTTTTGGGGGGTTTCCACTGGATTACTGATATTTAGCACACCCCACAGAACCTTGAGCGAGATGTCAGATGGAATATAATGGAAATACTGCCTTGTGCTTCCTGTTCTAAATCTTCACTCTTCTTTCTTTCCTCTTCCACCCTTTCCACACACAGCAGTAAAATGCATCTGTTTTTGCAGTTCCATTCTTACGTGCTCAGAGCTCAAGAAACACTTCCCTGCTTGGAGTCGGTACAGTACAAGCCAATGTCTCTGAAGTAGGTGAGACCTGTGAGGAATCTGTGGTGAACAAATCAATGGGAGGAAGGAAGAAGGGAGAATAAAGACAAGACACAGAGACTCCAGCGGGGTGTGGTGCCAGGAGCCAGAAGAATTAGCTTCTGGTCCCAGTTCCATCATGAATTTAGTGCGTGACTTGCAGTGAGTCACATCCCGATCGAGGCTCCAGGGAGCTGATGGGGAGCAGGAAGCCTTCTCCCAGGCAGAGCCCCTTTGCCAAGTGCAGTTGTAGCTGGGCTGCCACAGATGTGCAGGACGAGTGCTCTGAATTACTGAGTCATTTTCAAGTTGCTTCTCCCCCATTTAGAGACCCTCATCATAGCTATCTTGGGGAGAGTTTGAGCAGCATGAGTCCAAAGTCTCATCATCCTGGGAGAAGACAATGAGCAAAGAATCCATGTTTACCCACAATACTCCAAGACAATGCTCTAAATGCAGCCATGGAGTCTTGCTCCTGTCTGCACTTATCATCAGCCTGCTGAGCAACCTCGGACCAGTGGACAGCTGAGCCCTGGACACATAGCTGAGGCCAAGAGAGTGCAGAAATAGGGAGAGGGCTGCTTGTCTTCCCAGCAACAAGTAGTGGCCTAGCATCTGTATCTTTCACATACCAGACGCTCTGTCCACCTGTAGTGATGGCCTAGGTGTCCGTTTAGTGGGTTTCATGCTAGCTGCAGGCAGACACTTTGACCATGCATATGCATAGAAATGCGCACATCAGAGACTCATTATTATTTTGAGACATTAGATATATAGAAGTTCATATTTGAAAGATCTTTGCAATATTATGACAACTAAGCAGCAATAGGCCAGCCTTATAAAAGGTTGAGCTTTTGTTGTTTTTTTTTTTTTTTTCAATTTTAAAATGTTCAAATTTTTCAGTCACTTACAGTGGCTTGGAAAATTTTAATCATCTGCTTGTGTGGATGAAGGTACTGTTTTAGAAAAATATTATGTATTTATCTATCTATTTATTTGAGATAGGGAGAGAGAGAGAGAGAGAGAGAGAGAGAGAGAGAGAGAGAGAGAGAGAGAGAGAGAGAGAGAGAGAATTGAGTATGGGTACACAGAGTCTCTTGCTGCTGCAAACTAACTCCAGAGGCATGTGACATTTTGTACATCTGGCTTTACATGTGTACTAGGGAATTGATCCCAGACCTGCAGCCTTTGCAAACAAGTGCCTTTAACTGCTGAGCCATCTCCTCAGCCCAGAAGAAGGTTCTTGTTGATTGACTCCACTAGGAAGATGAAGTGATCATCAGCACAAAGTCTTGAGTGTAGACACACTATGCCTGTTGGTTTAAAAAACAAACATGCAATGGAATTAACTGCAAATTCTGTTTTAAATTTTGAAATGGGGCTGGAGAGATTTCTCAGTGGTCAAAGGTGCTTACTTTTAAATCCTGATGGCCTGGGTTCAGGTTTCCCAGTACCCATGAAAAGCCAAATGTTCATTTGCAATGGCAGGAGGCCCAGTGTGCCCATACTCATTCTCTCTCTCTCTTTCTCTCTCTCTCTCTCTGTGTCCCTCTCAATAAATAAATAAATATATTTTTAAATAAATTGAAATTATATTTAAACTTTGATGTGCGTCATTTAATATTTTCTTAAATATTTTTGGATGTTCATGTTTCCTATAAGCATATAAATATCAAGTGTCATGAATTGTTTCATTGAATTTTATCTAGTTATTCCCAGGTCTCCTGTAATTTAGTCCTTGACCTATACAATAGCTTCATCTCCCTATGGATGAAAGATGTTACAATAGTTGGGTACAGTGATCGAGGGCAGTAGACCTCAAGCAGGGGCAAGTTTACCTTTAGAGAGCATTTGACAACATATAGAGACATTTAATATGTCAATTGGGGGGATGCAGAGCTCTTCTTACTGCCATCTAAAGGAAAGAGGCTAGGATGCTGCCAAAACCCTACACTGCATAGAAAAAAAAATCATTGGAAAAAAGAATTTTGGGCCCCCAAATGTCAGGAGTGCCATGCCATGGAAAAAGTCTTCTTTCATTCTAATGTTCCATTGTTTCCTGCCTCTTAAAGCAGGGGTGATGAGTGATAGTGGCCATGGCTAAGATGCCCATGCCTCTGACCTTGCATGGGTACAGCATGGGCAGGTGAGGCTGCCTCTCACCAAGTGCAGGTTGGGCATGAGCAGGATGGTCTCGCTGGCCACAAGAAATCATGGTAAGCATTTCAAGCAACACAGATGGTTGCAATCTCAGTACCCCACGTGACTATCATCACCTGTCTCCTCCCTTGCCATTTCATTTCAAGTTCTATATTCTGAAGCTGGGCATGGCACATGCCTGGAATCCAAGTACTCAGGAGGCTGAGGCAGATGACTGCCATGAGTTTGAGGCCAGCCTAGGCTACATTGAAAGTATCAGGCCAGTCAGCAAGGCTCTGTCTCAAAACAAAACAGACAAGCAAATCAAAAAGCTCCTTTTGTGTGAATTTTTCCCCCCTGGGGAGATGCAAACACTTGTCTATTCACCCCAGATAAGGCACAGATCACAGACCACAGCAAAATTGCACCAAAACCAGTTTTGGTGCACCAATGAGTTTATTAGGGTTACTTATAGAGCAGGGTGAGGGGCTGCTTACAGGAACAGCAGCGCCACCCCAGCATAGGGGACCAATTACGGAAGCTGAATCTCTGGAGCTCACTACACATGACTTGTAGGCAGCTTGGCTGGTCAGACAGTACCCACCCCTCCCCACCCCCAGACAGTTGTTTGCTGCTTCTATAATCTTAGGAGTGGGATGGGGTGCTGTATGTAAATTCTAGCTTTCCCAGAGTTGCTTACCTCCTAGCTCTCCTAAGCCTCCCTCCTGCAAGGAAAGTTCAATTCTGAGGAAACTGCTACATAACAGTTCAATGTTCTTGAAATGGCATTTTTTGATCCATCCAACTGTGATTATTTTTCAAGTTCCCTCTCCCCACCCCACACTCTGGACCTTATTATGAGTAGCATGGGTGATACGGGTCTCCCCTATATCAACTGACCATCTAATCTCATGTCCTCATTTTTGTGTTAGTTTCTTTGAAATCAATGCCACACTTTCTTTTAGCATGAATGTTCTACCTCCAATAGAAAACAAGCCTTCCCCATTCTCTCTCATATATCTGCCCACTTGGGTTTGCTGGCTTGCTTCATTTATTCATTCATTTATTCATTTATATTTTCAATTGATATTTATTAAAATGATTAGGGATTAAGAGCATCTAAGCATCTGTACAATATCAACACAACTCCTATGACCTCTCCAGTCAATTTTTATAAACAATTTATATCTGCCACCTAATTTCAACAGCAGGTTTAATGGAATATTAGTTTCTATTATTTATCCTGGGGCTTAATTGACATGGGAAAATTCTATTAGTTGCAGTACTTGGACAGAAGAAGAAAGATCAGTATTATCATGGTCTGTGCTACGTAAGTTTAAGCAAGTAACTCGATCATTGAGGATTCACTTTGCTCATACATAAAAGAGCAGTGACAACTAGAATGTTACTGAAGTTCTTTTCCAGTTAACAAGAAAAAGCTTTGAAATTTTTTGGAAAATATATCAGAGTCAGGAAATACACTTATACTATTGACTCATTGTTAATGTATCATTTCTACTGAAACAAGGAAGTTTGTTTTCACAGTTGGAGTCAGGAAATAGATTATATCCTCTGTAACATTTAGAGTCACTGGAAGGTTATGGTCATTGATGTAAGCTGTAATGGCATCTGAGTGTTAGTGAAACCAAGTCATTAGTTCATTTACAGATTGTATATTAAGTTTAAATGATGTTCATTACTGCAACATGGTTGTTTCTATTTTGTAGATGAGACAATTACAACACTAGATGCTTAAATGGACTTGTCAGGACAACTAAGTAATTTCTACCAAGGAAGAAGAAGGGTTTAAGAGGAACTTATGTCAGAACAATGAAAATCCCCAATTCTCAGCCTGGTGATCTGAATCCTAAATGTGTGTTTTTGTGGCTTAAAATGCAATTAAGTTAAATACTCTTATTTATTTCTTAATTGTAGTGTTTTCAAAAAGAGCTTTACTGTTATTCTTAGCTTCTTGGTTTTAATATTTTAAAAGATTCATATATATATTCATTTTTCAAAGTTCATAATGACATTTTTATACAAGAATATATTAAATATTGGACATATTTCCCTAAACACCCTTACCTTCCTTGCTCCTATTTCTCCCATTATACACCTTTGTTTTCCTATACAGTTTTACTTCTACTTTCATGTCATGTATACATACATGACCTTTTGTATCTGCATAAAATCTAGGAACCACATATCAAAAAGCAATATGATATTAGTCTTTCTGAGACTGGCTCCATTCACTTATTAGGATTCCCTCCAGTTACATTCATTTTTCTATAAACAGCATAACTTTTTTTCTGATTTGTGGCTGAAAAAAATTCCATTTTGCCTGTGTACTGCATTTCTTTTTATCCATTCCTCTGTTCACAGACATCTAGATAGATTCTATGTCTTGGCTATTGTGAATAACGTTGATGTGAAAGCATCTCTGTGATAAGTTGTCTTGGAGTCCTTTCTGTAACTACCCAGGAGTGGTAGAGTTGGAGCAAATGGTAGATTTATTTTTAAACCTTTGAAAACCTTTCTGTGATTAGAATTTTAATTGTTGCTTAAATATCATTGTTTGTTATGGGTCTGTTTAACTTGTTTAGCTCTTCTGGCTTTAATTGTGGTAGATCATATATATTTAGAAATTTATCCATGTCTTCTAGATTTTCTAGTTTGTTGAAATCTGTTTTCAAAGTATTCTCTGATGATCTTCTGGATTTCCTCAGAATCTGTTATAACAAACTCCTTTTTTATCTCTCATTTTATTAATTTAGGCTTCTTTTTGTTTCTTTGGGTAGACTTGGATCAATCTTGGCAGTCTTTTCTAAGAACCAACTTTGTATGGCTCTTGTTTTTGCCTAGGTATGCATTCATAGTGTACATGACTAGAGCGTTCATATGTATGGGGGCCAGAGGTCAACATTAGGTGTCTCTATCACTAGCCACCTTATTTTACTTTTTTTTTATTGAGATACTCTCACTGAAACCAGAGATCACCGATTCAGTGGGCACCTTCCTCCTATCTCTGCCTCACCAACGCTAGGAAGCCACCACACCAACTTTTCCATGGTTGGGTTGTGAAACTCAGTCCGCATGTCTTCCAGTCAACCACTTTACCTGCTGAGACACCTCCCCATGCCCTTCATGTGGGTAATTCTAGGTATATTGTTTAGTCTCTATTTCAATAATTCCTGACCTGATTTTTATTATTTCTTAACCATCTGCTGCAACTAAGTTTGGATTATTATTTCAGGTGAATCATTATGCAACCTATTTGAGAAATCTATGTGCCTTTAATGTGAGTATTTTTGGCTACCAGACTTTCATTTTAAGACTGCCTCGGTTGGTTCTGGAGGTCCTGGTAGCTTATGCTTTCCTTTTTATTTGATGCTAAGAATTTTTAAATTTCCTTCTTGGTTTCTTAAATGAACCAAGTGTACAGCTTTTCAAGAGTATTTATTCAAGAGTCTAGTGCTCAGT
Organism: Zapus hudsonius; assembly: GCA_004024765.1. Classification (NCBI taxonomy): domain Eukaryota; kingdom Metazoa; phylum Chordata; class Mammalia; order Rodentia; family Dipodidae; genus Zapus; species Zapus hudsonius. Next base: position 38,304 of record PVHP010010023.1, on the reverse strand, counting down.
CTCCAAGTATTTGTATATATATATTTTGTTTTCATTTTATTTCACTGTAGTCTGATAGTATGCGGAGAATTATTTTGATTTTTTTAAACTTTTGAGATATCACTTTTATTGAACATGTATAAGATCCACTTTTACATTAGTATAAACATTTTATAAATAGAAATTGTGTATATTAAAAAAGAAAACATTTCCTGGATTTATCACTGTATAGTGAAACAAAGACATATAGAAACATTGAAGGTCATATTCCGAGTATTAGCAAAGAATACTGATGGATTCGTTTCAATAACATTTTTGTTTTTTCTTTATTATCCATAAATTAGATACATTGAGTGAGCAAATAATGTGTTGGAGTCCCCAGTTCCCCAATTTCCCTCTTCTCTGTCCCCAATCAGCTGAATATCCTCCTCAGTGGGCAGTCTGGATCAGTTATTAAGACTTGTTTTGTGGCCAATTCTAAACAAAGTTCCATAAACCACTGAGAAGAAAGCATATTCCTTATCTATTGAGTAGAATACATATTTTGTATCTGTTAAATAGAATACATATTCCCTATCTGTTGAGTAGAGTGTATTTTCCCTGTCTGATAAATCCAATTGCTCTCAAGCCCTCACACTTGCGTGGTCTATTGTTCCAGGCCTGGACAACTCCACATTGGCTCACTCCTGGTCTGGTCCATTCCTACACAATGTGTTCTTCTTCTCTGGCCTACCATTAGGTTTTCAATTTAGATCTATGATCAATTTTTAAAATATTGTGCAAGGTACATAGCAAAGCATTTCTTCTCCTCCTCCTTCTCCTTCTTTTCTTCTCCTCCTCCTCCTCTTATGAACATATAAAACACAGTGCATCAAAGCCCATACCTCCTTCACATATTTCCTTTTGTGGCATCACTAAAACCCAGTTGTCATATAAGTAGAGAGTACTTCTGGATCAACCACTTTGATGCCTTGATCTCTTTGGTGTCCTGGTACTGAGATGAACCATCTTGTCGACTGTAACTTTTTTAGTAAGTCTTAAAATCGGGTAGTGATACATCTCTAACTTCACATTGTCTTAGTTCCTCACCTGGATGTTAGAACTAAATTATCAATGTCTACAAAATCCAGTTCAGGAAGTCCATCTCCTTGGAACACACCGGGACTCTCAAGGTCATCAGCTGGGAGACGGCTCAGGTCATTTATTTCTCATCTCTCAAGTGTCTTTTCCTCCATGTTTGCTAGGATGTTGAGCATTGAGAAACACAGCTTCACAGACTTTGTCATGTTGTCATCATTTCCAGATAGAAGTAAATTTGTGGCTACATTTTTTATGTAGCACCTTTACTTCTTAAATCTCAGTCCAGATAAAGTGACCTGATGTTAGGAACTTGCTTCAATGCATTCTGAAGTCATAAGTATTGAGTCATAAGTGAAATGCAACTGAACTCAGGATAATGGCTATTCATGCTACATGACGGCTACAGAGTGGATGAAATTTTTATAAAAAGGTTTGTATGGGCTTGTGGTTTCTCATTAAAAAATTTGCCACATAAAGATCTTAATACTTGACTAGCTTATAGGATTTTTGTATTAAATGTGGAACTGTATATAAAGTGCTTAACTCTATGCTTAGAATTTAATCAAGAATAGGCATTCATTCATGAAAGTAGCCACCTAAGATAGAAGTGTGTTAATGACTTCAATAAAAACCTGATACAGCTGAGGAGATGTGTCAGTAGATAAAGCATTTCTGTGCAAGTGTGAATACCTGAGTTCAGATCCCCAGAACTCACGGAAAGCCAAATGCTGTAGTGCTCATATCTATAATCCTGGGGGGAGGTGAGAAGGGAAGCAGAGAAGGAGACTGGAGTTCACAGCAGAGACCAACAAGAGACCCTGCCTCCAATAAGCAGGAAAGTGGGGACTGACATCCAGAATGGCTCCCTGACTTCCACATGTGTGGGATGGTGCACTATGACATGGGAATGCCTGCATGCACGCACATGAAAAAGCACACACACACACACACACACACACACACACACACACACACACACACACACACACACACTGATAAAAGCTCTTTAATAAAGAGTGATTGTAGCTGTGGTTTCTGGACCAGCTGTAAACATTTGGAGCATAAACTCCTCCAGAAAGTTACTCAAACTCACAAACCCTAGGTTTTGTAGCTCCCCAATCATGTTTCTACTTCCTGTCGCCTAAGTCTCTTCCATTCACTCTGTGTCCTCAGAGACAGTACATTGTACGTACTGGTTGGACTGCTTCACTTCTCCCCACTTGCCCTCGCCTCAGGTCTCCTCTGTGTGCATTGTGCTCCCGTCCTTATGCACAGCCTGCCCTGGGCTGATGCCTTCCTGCTTGACAGCCTTGACATTCAGCTTCTTCTTGTGTCTTCCTCCAGCCCACTGTAATAAACAAGGCATCTGTTCCCTCACAATTAACTGTATTTCCATGCTGTCTCTCCCCAGTCCTTCTCCTAAGACCTCTTATCTCATTGGTGACTTACTTGGGTCAGGAAGCCAGAGCTCAGAGTGGCAGGAAGAGGACTGAATGAAGAGGAGAAAAAGGGGGTTCAGGGAGGGGAGGGGAGATGCAGTGATCTACAAGGTGCTGCTTTAAGGCTGGTCTAGAACCCCAGCCTCTTAGTACGTGTAAGAGTAGACCATGATGAAGAATTCTCCATGGAAACAACCAACTTATAACTGCAAAAGTGAGAGCTGGAAGGGCCATCAAGATAACTGAGCTGTGTAGCTTGAGTTTTCTTCTAACTGTTATATTCTTAAGATTAAAACAAAACCCAACATAGAGTTGTCTATTTCCCTGTCACATCTCACAGTGACTAGAACACACATACATATTCGGGAAGGAGGGGAGTGGGGGAGAAGGAGAGAACAGGAGGGAGGGGGACCCTGCCTAGTAGCTAGAATTCTAGAGTGGTCTCTGAAAATTTCTTGGGTCATAGACGAAGAAGAGCACAATCTGATAACCACAGTCAGGTTGAATATTTTTACTTCAGTGACAATCATTCAGAAGTTTTGAGAAAGGATCTATTCTCAGAGCCTCTGGTTTCTCTTATATTCATTAATCTATGTGCCTCCCTTCCCCCTCCCCCAAGCAACAGCACCCATGCTCCTCAGATGGTTTGCTTTCTAGGTGTCACAGCGGCAGAAATCTGTGTAGATCTAATTTTCGTAGGAGTGTCGCTTTGTCACTCTAAAGAATGTATCAGAAATAAAAGCAGATACTTACTTTCCCAGCATCTTCTGCCAGGAAGGCTGGCAAAGCCTGGAAGCCCATTTTGTGAGTTTGTGTGCTCATGAGTGGTTCTACAGCACCATCCAGTGGCATAAAGCAAAACTGTCATTATTGTATTTTTCAATCATCACACATTATTCAAAAGCCTCAGGCTTGGCAGGACCTGCACTCATTCTGGCAGCATACTAGGTGATACTCACAAAAGTGTGTAAACTGATTCCTCAATGATCTTTTAACTTACGCTTAGAAACATCTCTAGCCCTCTGTCTTCATGATGGCAAAGGTAGGCCAGGCCTTTAGGACAGTTCTCTAACACATGTCTCCTCCATTCCTTTACCTGTGATCCAGGGCCTAGAAAAATACCATTCATAAACTCCAGTCTCATGTGGCTCTCCAGGAATGGGGGAGGCTTTGCATCACTCGGGATGACGACCATCCAGTTGGTACCAGTCAGAGAATGCAAATGGAAGTGCTCTCTTGAGTGCTGGAGTCAGGCATCTCATTCTGGGTCATTCAAGGGTAGTCTTTGCCTTTTTCTAGCAGTCAGAGTTGACCCAGGGCCTTGGACATGCTGAGCTGCATCCTCAGGTTTTTAAAAATAATATTTTATGAGAGAGAAAAAGAGAGAGAGAGAGAATGAATGTGTACACCAGAGTTTCATGTTCCTGCAAACAAACCCCAGATGCATACTCCACTTTGTGCATCTGGGTTTATGCGGGCACTAGGGAATTGAACCTAGGCCATCAGGCTTTTAAGCAAGCACTGCTAAACCACTGAGCCATCTCTCCATTCCCAGCTTTTGATTTTATGAGTAAGAATCTCACTATGTAGTCCAAGATTCCTAAAACTGACCATCCTCCTGCCTCAGCCTCTGCAGCACTGAGATTACATGTATATGCCACTATGCCTAGGTCCCATCTACTATTGAAGAAAAATTCCTCCGCTGGAAGCCATGTGGTGTTTGAAGAAGACAACATATGTCCAAGACTCAAAAACATCTTACCAATGGCCAATTTTCCTTCCTTCCAGTTATCGTGATTCTACCTTATAAGCACTGACTAAATTCAAGATGAATTGAATTATATTTGTACCTAAACATGCAGAAGGCATTATTGCCTGATATTCTATGTGGCTTGTATAGAACAAACAGTCTGCTGTGAAGATAGCTCTCACTTGGCCATTGTTTTTGGATTTTTTTGTGTGTGTGTGTGATTTAAATTCAAATATTACCAAATGAGTCTAAGGAATGCCTTGGATTCTAATGATAAATTCTAATTATATCATCATTTTTCAGCTGCCGGAATAACATTGAAAAGTCATTCTATCCCCTCTTGACTTCCTTTCTTTCTCTGGAAAAAATAGACTTTGGAAGGATTAGACTTAGATAATCAGAAAGTGTGTTATCTGTCTGGAAAGTGACCGCAAATGCCTTAGAGCTCTAGACTTACCCAAATTCTTAATCTGACCTGATAAATTTAAATTGTTAAGGAAATAAATAGATTTCAATTTTAATGCATTATAATAGTGAAGGGAAATTTATGAAAGTCTATGGATTCAGTAGTAATGATGAATGACTAAAAACCTAGACAGGAGCTATGGGCAGTAAGCAGTGAGTATGAGGGTCATGACTGCCCGGAAGTAAGTACTGATGTCATTGCTACTGACATTCTCACACATTCCTTAAAAAAATAGAGTTCACAACCTTAAAAACAACAACCAAGAAGAAAAAAACCCAAAACAGGCAAACAAAAAGCACAAGGTGATGTGACGAAGAATGTTCAAAAGAGAGAATACAAAAACTCACAGGACAGATTTTAGAAGGACATAAAGGAGGGCTGGAGAGATTGCTTAGTGGTTAAGGCATTAGCCTGCAAAGCAGGAGGACCCAGTTCAATTCTCCAGGTGCACAAGGTGGAGCATGTGTCTGGAGTTCATTTGCAGTGGTTGAAGACCCTGGCATGCCTATTCTCTCTCTCTCTCTCTCTCTCTCTCTCTCTCTCTCTCTCTCTCTCTCTCTCTCTCTCTCTCTCTCTTTCTGCCTTTCTCTATGCCTCTCAAATAAATAAATAATATTTTTGAAAAGAAACATAAATCAAACCTATAGATTTTCAATCCACAAAGAGATTGCAAGGACTGGATGAGACGACAAGCTGCCAGAACTGAAGAGACAGTTAGAAAGTTGGAAAATGAAATTGGAAGGAACTACTTATCATGCAGCCCAGCTAGTGCAGGAGCAGAAAAAAAATAAAAAATAACTTTCCCTGGGCTCTCTGCAGGTTCAACAATGGAGTTTATAAAACAAACACCAAAACAGACTAACAGGAGAAGAAAGGGATTTTAATTACATGCATTATGCATGGGGTTACACAAAGTATGGGACCGAAGAAGGAACATAAAATGGAAAGTCGTATAACACCCTGAGGTACAAAGGAAAGGGGCTCAGACCTTCCGAGGGAGAAGCAGCAGCACATTATGGTAGCACATGGTAAGGAGATGTATGATTAATAAAGGTTCCCTTGTTGTTCAGATAAAAAGTCTCATGGATGATAGAATCTTTCCCAGAATAGACTGGACAATGTGGTATTGGCCTTCAATGTCTTCTGTGAGTTAATCTCCTCTTGGTGAGATTTCTGGAGGTGGAAGGGGGAAGGTACACGACAACCAAGTTCCTTTGAGGAGGGTTATCTTTAGACAGATCTTCAGAGAATGCTCCTTCCTGTGATTCAGCGGTTTCATGGGAATGAGAGGAGGAAAAGGAGAAGGTCAGGGAGATCTTAGTTATCCAAAGCATCAGAATGTCAAAGTGCCATACTTTTGAAGATCCTTCTCTAGGCTCCAACAATGGTTTATATAAATAGAAGATGAAGAGACATAGGTGGGAAGAACAGGCTCTAACACTGCTTATTTGAGTTTTAGAAGCACCAGTTGGTGTCTAAGTGAAAGATGGCCTTGCAACATAGACCAAGAAGGTGATTGCTCAGCAATGAGTGAAATGATGAAAAAAATGGAATTCTGAGGTGTACAAGCAATCTCCCTATATTTAAAGCACATGCCGCTAATAGCAGAGCTGATCAAACAGCAAAAGAAAAGAAACTATGCAAGAGCTGTCACTGTTGAAAAAGTAGAGGCTGGGCTGAAGAGATGGCTTAGCGGTTAAGGCATTTGCCTGCAATGCAGAAGGACCTGAGTTCAATTCCCCAGTGCCCATGTAAAGCCAGATGCACAAGAGGGCGCATGTGTCTGGAGTTCATTTGCAGTGGCTGGAGGCCCTGTTGTGCCCATTCTCTCTGTCTTTCTCTGCCTCTCTCTTTCTCTCTCAAATAAATAAATAAAACATTTAAAAAAAAGGTAGAGGCTATTGGAATGGTCTTTGGAATGAAGCAAAGTTAACTTAGAATATATAGCCTATAGGGCTGGGCTCTGGAACATAGGATCATGAGTTCTTTGTATATTTCTGTCTTTCGTTTTGTCCAAAATTCTACACAATAAGATGATAGAAAAAAAAATAAAATGATAGAACACATTTCTCGGGATTGCTAGGGTATTTGGCTGAACTAAATCGGTATAAGGAAGATGAATTGGGTAAAAACACATTTAGTTATGTACGCATGGGAATTCCATGTAAGAAGGAGACTATAAAAAGGGGGCAGATGATTAAACAGAACGCCCTGAGCTATAGAAAGGAATAGGGCCTTGGGGGCTTTTGGCAACAGGGAGGGATCTGGTGAATAAGGATTATGTTGTTATGCAGGTAAGAGTCTCTATTGTGATAAATGTCTTTGGGGATCAGCTATCACCCCAATATAGACACCTTTGCTTGTGAACATCTCCTCTGTTTTATAATTCCTGTGTCCACAATTCTAACTAGCTAATAACCAATATGCCAAAGGAAAATATGAAGAGGCAATGAATCCTGAGCCCCAACACTTTCTTAAGGTTACAAAACAAAGTACCATAACCTGGGTGGCTTAAATGGCAGAAATACATGGCCTCATAGTTCTGGAAGAATCACAAAAATAAGTTATGAGCAGGGCCCTGCTCTCTCTGAAGGCTACAGAGATTACTTTGCCCTCTGCCTCCTTCATCATGTGGCCTTCTCCCTGTGTGTGTCTGTGCCTCAACTCCTCTGACAGGATAGCAGCCATATTGGGGCACACCCTACTCCATCATTGACAGGACACATCCAACCAGTGCATGGGCTTTGGGTTGAGATATTGACTCAGGTATAAATTAGCTACATAAGATCAAGTAAACTATTGGTTCTTCTTGAGTATTTCTTTCTTTGCCTATAAAAGAAGGCAAGAATGTTAACCCCACAGGCTTTCTGTAAAGATAAATGAAAAGAGCTTACCATGTGGCTGGTACAGAGTAAACACCCAGAAAAATAGCAATTATTTTCTATCAGAAAATGAATTAATGTTTAATAAATTTAAAGGGGAAGTGGGGCGAGGGGAGATGACTTAGTTCTTGCATCCTATGATGTCATTTAAGTAAGCATCAATAGAGGACAGAAAGCTAGAGAGGCCAGGAGGAGAGTGAGGGGGAGGGCTTGAGAGGGGAGGAGATAGTGTGTATTTAAGTAGAGAGGAGGAGTACTGGGGGTAAGAAGGTTTAAGTGGGGTCAGGGAAGGGGTATGGAGTGCAGTGGGGAGAGGGAAGAGGATTAACCAAAACCAAGGACATATGAAAAGGCCATATGGAAAACTTTGTCTTTGTCAGCTAATTCAAAAATCTAATTGATAAAACAGAATTTGGTCTGAAGTACCCTGCAAAAGTAAATAATACTGGTCCCAGAAGCCATAGGTTGTTACAGGAAATTCCCAGTGTCAGGGGTGGGATACCCCTGAATAAATTGTTGACAAGGGAGGTCCCTGAGGCCCCAAGACAATACAGACTATAGCCAGTGCTCTTGGTTGTCCACCAGAACTAGATGGCAAGACCATTTTGCTGAACACACCACAAGCTTTAGTTGCAGGTCACAGAAATCAAGCTGGAGCTGAGCTGGAAGCCTCCTCACCACTAACTAGCTGTCATAGTATTGGAAAGTGTTGTGCAGACTGTCAGAGGGGGAACGTCATCAATAGTCTTAACCAGCAGTGGATCCTGTGAGCTGTACAAACAACCAGACAGGCAAGGTATATCTACTAATAGTGTGCCCTGGCTGTTATGAGGGTAACCAACTGCTCTCTGATTAGACTTGAAGTCCATTTAACGGGAGGGGATTCCCACTGCCATTCCTGATAAAGGCCCATGACGCTTGGTTACCCGTGGGACCCTGCTGAGAGGCACAGAGGACACAGGGTTAAAATGAAGTTGAGGCTGACCTGAAACCCAGATTATGTCATCCTGAGACCAGCAGGAGTTCAGCTGACTTCTTCCCTCCCCAACCTCCAGCCACCTGGTGGGCCCCAGCAAACCCTGATAAACTCAGGCAATTCAAAGTCTGAGTTTACTGGAGTTCACGTAATTCAGCTATAAGGTAATAACAAGGCCCAAGCAATGAGAAAGTCCTTCCAGCTTATCTATGTAGCTGGCCCCTGCCAATCCTTTCATGAGACATCCACAGGCCACCCTGCCCCCACCAATCCCCTTGCTGATTATCCCCTGCCTCTCCTTTTCCCTCCTAAATGAAAGCACCCTCCCTAATCTAATAAATGAGCTGTTCACTGCAAATGTCTACCGGGTGGCTACGCCCGTTGGCTCACGGCTATCCCAAGACTCTGTTTACCCAGTTCCATGGATAAAAAGGAAGTTAGTATACAGTGCCCCCCCTGCCGGGGTAATCCACAGACCACAGTTACTCACCAGAACTAGATAAGACACCACAGGATGCAGTTGGCAGAACACAGAGAAATCAAGCAGGAACTGAGATACAAGCCATCTCCCTACAGCCAGCTACCAAAGTGCTAGAAGACTCTATGTGAGTGCTAGGTGAGAAAAGTCCTTGACAGTCTGAACCATCAGTGGCTCCTGCAGGATACAACATCAGTCAGGATAGATGTACTCGCCAGTGCAATAATGGCACATAAATTTACAGGGGGTAACCAACTGCTCTCTAATTGGATAAGAGGCCCCACTCAATGGGAAGGAATTCATGCCTACTACTGAGAATCAAGTAAACACAAAACTTAGCTTGGAAAGGATAGATCGCAGAGGGAAGCTTCCACTGTCCTTTGGCTAAATAGAGACACTATGTCCATAAAGGAGCTTTCCAAGTGAATTGTTGAAGACCTTCCATTAATGCTGTTCTCCCTTTTTGTTAGAGAACCTCCTTTATGCAGATATTGGAAGAACTAAGACCCATCAAAATGACAAGAAGAAGAGAAAGTCAAGTGCTTAGCACTGGATAAGTTATCTCTATCTTACCTTTCAGGGCTCAGGGAACACTGCAGAAGTAGTTTCAGAAAGGTTATGAATGGTGTTCTCACTTCTAGCCATCTCTATGGAGATTGTGGGAGAAACTGAGGGGACTAAAAACTCATCAAAGCAGAAAAATCAGAGGCTGTTCAGAGCTCAACACTAAAGAAGATTTCTGCCAACCCTTCAAGGCTCAGGGAGTATCTTGGAAAAGGGGGCAGAAAGAATGTAAGACCCACTGGGTGCATAGGGATACTTTGGGGTGCATTCTTCCCGACATGAACTGACTGGTATTCTTGACCCCACAGCATAGTTCTGAGCCCATCAATGTTTTTTCATGGAGGACAGAAGAGGTCAAAAGGAACCAGACAACAAAACAGAGGAAGGACTACCTTGACAGAGGAAGGTCCTAGAGGAAAGAGGGAAGGGGATATGAACTATGAAAGGAATGCAGCCATATATAAAATATATCAAAGTTCTCATATTTTTTAAAAAGTACATGAAGTTCTCAATAAAAAATGGCCTGTGACTGAAGAGGTCATAGGACCTAGTAGGAAGATACCACTGTTGTTTACCTAAATGTAGATGTTATGCCCAACTATTTTCCCTCTAAGTATTTATGTTATGCCCATAGAATAGTGTTTGTTATATAGCAAATTTCTCCGAATTGAAATATTTCCTTCTGAAGGAAGGAGGGAAGCACAGGAGATTCAGGAGGTCAAGACTGGGATGTCTGAAACATAAAAGGTCACTGACTACTCCCCCAAGGTTATATGAGCAGTAACAGCTGTTGAGGAGCAGGCTCTGACCAATGTTCTGTAGCAAATTACTGGACTTGAAACATCCCCTCTTGGGGTGTGAGGGAGCCTGGGGAAGTTAACAAGTTGACAAACAGTATAAGCCATCATATAGTAATGGGTGGCCTTTTGAATTTAGCCTAATTTTTTTTCCTAGCTGTAAACCTGACACTTTGGGGGAATCTCAGAAACAAAAATTTGAACTTTGTTTAAGTCAACATAAAGGTCCTAACTCCCTTGTGATCTTGTATAATAAGGATTTCTTGGCCTTGGGTGACCTATGGTTTCATCTTATTAGCCAGTATTTAATATACTTCAGGAACCACACTGTGATATCACTTACAAAAAAAAAAGACATGTTTAGTACTAGAAGTATCTAGGCTTTTAGCATGTCCCACCTTCCCCCACACATGCAAAGGCAGTGATTGGTGACAAGAATGACAGATTATCCATAAAAGTAACACATGAGTGAGGGTGTCCACAGGTTTTTTTTCTAGTGTCAAAATTTAAAAAGAGTGTTTAAAGGCATATTCTGTCTCATTGCTATTTTTTAATGAGAACATAGAAGTTTAGCCTTTGGGAAAGGTATCTAGTCAAATATCAAATTTATTTTCCTACAGGGAGCTCTCTTGCTTCAGTTTGTAAATAAGCAGTGGCTTCTCTAAACAGTGCCCTGTATGTAAACTGAATAATAACATTAGACAAGACTGTCCAAGCCTGACCCCAAAAGGATAAGTGCTTTTTAACCTCCACCTTATTCTTGGCAATAAGCAAGACAAAATGGGCTGTTGAAGAAAGAATGACATATTGTTAAATTAATGGAACTGGGATTCAAGGAGAGAACCAAATGTGAATGTATTTCAAATGGCCTGATTTTCTGGGATTTCTTTTTAATGTGCACTATTACCCTAATGATCATAGCAAATAATAATGAATCTCTTTGAGTATTTATTGGACTCTCTTCCTGTTCATACCTTTTGTACTGTTATCAGTCCCTTCCTTCCTCCAGGAGATGTAGACACAGAGAATAGAGTACTCTGGTTGTTGGGGGTAAGGTATTCACAAAATACATACATTTATAAAGTTAAATCTATATTATAATATTTTATAAAAGTTTTGAATTCTAATAGAATTCTTACCCATAAACACACAAAGTAGTCAAGTAAATATGATAACATCAATAGATCACATTTATATCTATTTAAAAACATGCCAAAACCTGCTAAGTATATTAGTTAACACAAACAATAAATAAAGACCTCAATCCTAGCTATGACCCATGAGGTGCATACTATTATTATTGGCAGTTGAATGACTGTGAAACAGACATTAGATAGCTGGCCCAGTATCACATAGCAACTAAAGGAAAGACAAGATTCAAACCCAGTCAGACTATTGTAGAATCTAACTCCTTTATCTTATATCACCTCTTTTTAAATATATATTATTTATTTGCAAGCAGAGAGAGAAAGAAGGGGGACAGAGAATGGGCTTCCAGGGTCTCCAGCCACTGCAAACAAACTCCAGATGCATGCCCTACTTTGTGCATCTGGCTTTACATGGGTCCTGGGGAATTGAACCCTGGTCATTAGGTTCTGCAGACAAGAACCTTAACTCCTGGTCCATCTGTCCAGCCCCTTACACTGTCTCTTGAAAGAATGGTGGTAGGAAAGTTATCACGACGCAGGCTCTTTTTGGCCACAGCACATATTACAGCCTTGAACACACTTCAGTGCTTCATGGAAAGTCGAGTGCTTGTGAGTCTACTTTTTCAATTTTTTCAGGAAATAATGACTGAATGTTTGTTATACATCAGGTATGATTGCAGATCTTTGGATATAATGATGAGTGTTTCTGCCTCCGTGAAGTTTATAACCAATAAAAGAAGATTGGTGGGTGATAAATAAGCCAATGATCATCTACTAGACTATTCAATTGTTATATTTCATATGCTGAAAGCAAGAAGGAGAAGCAGCAGGTAACAAGGAGAGTGGCACTTTAGGTGGTGAAGAAAGGCTCACTGGGAGAAGATTTTAAGCCCAGGGCCTAGTTGCAGAAAGTAGGTTGTGACAGGGAGCCATATGATGATGGGTTTCAACACCAGATTTCTTGCATCAAAATTCTGGTTCTGACAGGCGGGGATACTAACCACTATACTAACGAGGAGCTGTTGAATGGGGACCAAGAACCCCATCTCCATGGGGAAGTCCTCACTAACCATAGGTCCTCAGAAAGGCTACACCCTCCAAACGCTCACCAACCTAGCAATATTTGTCTCAATTGACCAATAATGATCTCACTCTCTGCTGGAGACTCTGTATCTTTCAGAAGGCAATGAGAACCAGGGATAAAGGAACTCCACCAAGGGGACCTGATGTGAGGGGGGACATCCAATCAGGAGATGATCCATGTAGAGGCCAAACACAACCTCTAAGGAAGTGGGATGATGAGCAAAGCATCTATTCCCACAGCAAGGCAGATAACCTACAGAAGGACAATGGAGAGAGGCAACACAAATTTAGAGAATTTCACAAACCTAATAACTATAGAAAATTTGAATTCACCCACTATAACTCAGGGAAGTTTGCAGAAGAGGGGGTGGAAAGAATGCAAGAGTCATAGTTATTTTATGCAATAACTAATGCATAAAAGGGAATGCCATCATGGATTCAACGGCTTTATCTAATAACCTATGATACTGAGCATACTGTTGTGTTAATATATATAATTTTAAGCCAATAAAAACCTTTAAAAATGAAAAAAAATTCTCGTTCTGTATGAGTTTAACTTCTGGCACTTTCTATATTTTGGATTCCTTATTTGTGGCTGTTGTTTGAATATGAAACATTCCCCACAGGCACCCGTGCTCAGGGCTTGGTTGCTCCCTAAGGGGCTTTGGGGAAGGGATTAGATCCTGAGGATTCTCACTGATAGGTTAATCCTCTTTTGGATTAATAGTATGATGGCAACATTGGGAAATGGTGAAAAGTAGGTGATGGGGACTAGCTGCAGGAAATAGGTCACTGGGAGCATGCCCTTACAGGCTGGAGTTCATGCCTGCTTCTGGTCCTGCTGCACAGGCTGTGGCTACCAGGATGCACCGTCTCCCCACAGGCCCAGAAGCAATAGGACCAAGAACCATAGAGACTAAAATCATAAACCCAAACAAATAAACCTCAAGATGTTTTTCTTAGGCATTGTCACAGCAGTAGAAAACTGAGTAAAAGGGAAATAGTCATAGTTTCTTCATTGTCTTGTGAGGTTCACATGGTTCACCAGGTTCCATTGCTATAACAAAATGATCTCAAGCTGGGTACTTTATAATGAAAAGGTTTATTTAGCGAAAAGTTCTGGAGCCACACAAGCATGGCTCTAGAGAGAGTTTTGGGGGTCATCTCATAGTACAGTCCTAACATCGTGGTGGCATCATAATGTGAGGAAAGATCGCATGGTAAGACAGGAAACAAGAGACCTACCCCCATGGGAGCAAATTCACTTCATAAGGCTGTCATCAGTCTCTCAAAGAGTGATGCCCACAATGGCCTAGTTACTTCCTACAAAGTCCCACCTCTTCAAGACTCCACCACTGTACCACCATCACTTACACTGTTGCTTTTCCCCACCAAGCTTTCCACCCCCAATCCCTGTACTTCCTGGGTTGCACTCCAAAAGTAGTTGGTGAGGGTCATCTTGTCCTCAGAGAAAATTGAAAGTTTGGGAATAATAGTGGCCTCCACTTGGCTTCCTGTCATACAGTAGAGCAGCAAGCATGCAGGAGGCTCCACACCCCATAGTAGTTGGAGTGGAGAGGGAGCGCTGTGACAGGCTCCCAGGCTGATGCGAACAGATTCTGAGCTCCTTCACCCACTTGATGGAGTGTTTGGATCCAGAAAGCAACATGCTTCTGGCATCTCCAGGAAGATCATGGACAATAGAGCTGTGGGTATCTGAGAGCCACGACAAGTGTCCATTATAGCATTGTCATGAGTCTCTAAGGGCTCCCAGAAATCCAGATGCCATATCAGAAAAATTGAAAATTAGAAGAAAAATTAAAAGAGGTAAAGTTTTCCTTAAATCGGTTCAGAAGCCCTAAGATGACAATGTTAACTGAGTTGGTAACATTAGGCCCCATTGTTGTTGGAGCAGGAGCTTAAACAGGAAACTGTCCTGGGGAAAGAAAGTTATATTTCCTATATCTAAATATGTGGATCCAAAATCATTGCCTCCTATATGTACATAGACTAAGGAAAGATATTAATTTGGAGGAATTATGAGTGGAAGCACTGTAATCTAAATGTAATAAGAGTCAGAAAAATCCTTCAAAGAGCACAATTGCCCTGACCTTGCAGTCAAGTTTCTTAGAGGAATATAAGTCAAAGGGATAAGAATCACAAAATTTACTGTTTCCAAGGTGGGACTTTAGATTAAATTCTTTTTAATTTGGTGATGTACTTGTATTTGGTTGTGTGCATTGGTAGTTGGCGATACTGACCAATTCTTTCTGTGGTAAATGTGTTCACATGCTAAAGGAACTTAGCAGAAGCATGTCCCCTTGCATAAATGCATAAACTTGGGTAGAAGTTCCAGCAGAAGCCGAGGCTACCCATCAAGCACAGAGAGTTAAAGGCAGATTTTTGAGAAAGCATTGTGAGATAAAGTCCAACACAAAAGACACAGAAACTGCATGTGAAGAAAGAGACAGGGAAGACAGGAGGGTTGCAGAAAAAGTGGGGGAGTTAGTTCACCTCTGAATTCCTGAGCAACTCCAGACCTGCCCAGCAATGAGGGAGAGTCATGCCAAGAACATGCTTCATTCAGAATGGGACTTGTCACAAACAAAAGTGAGTTAACTGGTATATGTAAGGGTGAATATCTGCTGTTACCACATACAAGACTTCATGAAGATATCTGTGACAAGCCTATAGATTAGGCTTGTCCTTTCGCTTTCAGTCAATGAGTGGAGGGATTCTGAGCCTTGTCTCTTATGGAACCATCTGAAAAATATGCCCCAGAATCTGACTCACAGGAGACAAGCTGCACACACACATAAGCATATCTGCCTTGTCTTACAGTGTTTCCATCAAGAACCAAGGCAACGTGAGAGATGGCCACGGTAGGTTATTGCTGGTATTCCATCAGCTGTACCGGCACAAAGAAGTGCTTTGAGTTTTTGTCGCTTTGTTGTTTTTTTTCTTTCTCTTCTGTGAATTTCTTAAATTTTTTTTTTAGTTCTAAAAAATATGTTTAGGGGCCAGGCCTTTAGTCCCAGCACTCAGGAGGCAGAGGGGTAGGAGGATCACTGTGGGTTCGAGGCCACACTGAGACTACATAGAGATTTTCAGGTCAGCCTAGGCTAGAGTGAGACCTTACCTTGATATATATATATATATATATATATATATATATATATATATATATATGTGTGTGTGTGTGTGTGTGTGTGTGTGTGTGTGTGTGTGTGTGTGTGTGTTTAGGGGCTGGAGATATTGCTGAGCCATTAAAGGTGCTTGCTTGCAAAGCCAGATGGCCCAGGTTCAATTTCCCAGTACCCACGAAGTCAAATTCACAAAGTGTCACTCAGTCTCTCTTCTTCCACATGGTGTCCTAGAAGAAGGACCTCTCACTCTCTAGGGACCAGTAAGGTCTCCCCAGCCCCAAAGACTGTGGTGAGAGGCTGGATTTCCTTTCCACCTGAACCTTTCCTTCTCCTGATCTTTTCTTTCCCTGCTTGTTTAGCTAAACAGCATAGATTTTGGCTAAAACCTCTCCCATATGTTTCCCCACACCGGTGGCTGGACATGGTGGTTGGGCTGTTTCCTCTATCTCTTTCCCAAATCCTCTGAACTGACTCCAGTCTAGAATAAATGTGTGTTTTAAGAAAATGCTCTCTGTCGAAATTGTCCAATTATTTAGCATTCTGTGACACAAACTCTGGGGAAGTACAACAGTGAAGGCCTGGGGGTTCACCCGCTGTGCCCAGTCCCCTGCTATATCATCATGCCTCTAGAGTGGGAGCTAGGGGGATAGAAGAGTATAACCTTTTATAAAATTAAATCTTAAAATATCCTTTTGTTGTCTGCTGGTTTATAGAGATTATCAAGTCTATGTGAACATTTTTTTTTTGGTTTCTTTCTAAGTATCTTATTTTATCTGACTGCTTTTGCAATTTTCTCTTTATTTTTATTCCTAGAAAGTTGAATATGCTAATCTTGTGGCTTGTTATCTCTTTCTCTCTCTTTCCCTCTTTCTCCTTCTCTCTCCCTCTCTCTCTCTCTTTCTCTTTCTCTTTCTCTTTCTCTTTCTCTCTGTTGTACTATTGCTGTTATGTTTGGGATCCCCTGGGCTTCTAGGATATGGTAGTATAAGCTACACTGTTCTTTCACTCTATTTTATTATTGGTTATATCCCTTC
Organism: Zapus hudsonius; assembly: GCA_004024765.1. Lineage (NCBI taxonomy): Eukaryota > Metazoa > Chordata > Mammalia > Rodentia > Dipodidae > Zapus > Zapus hudsonius. The sequence goes on along the minus strand of PVHP010010023.1, from coordinate 21,482 downwards.
CAAAAAGAAGCAAGTAAGGACACTTAAATTTAGAAAGTGCCAGTGGAGGCAGGAGGAAAAGTCAGTCCTCAGGCAAGCATAGATGTTTATATCTGTAAGCTCTCTGATAGGTACCATAGTGGGTGGGCATGAACACAAATGCAGGAACACACACACACACACACACACACACACACACACACACATTGAAATGTGTCTCATCAAAGACATATAAAAAGACTTGGGCAGAATTCGATACAGAAAAAGTTAATGAATAAATACAGCTCTGTAGAGGCCCATGCCTTATTAATAAGAAATGCAAAAGGATTTAGACAAGTATCCCAGACCCATCCTAGAAGACTTGATGTGCAAGGATATATCATATATGTATGTCGTTTTGACACACCTATAAATGTCCAAAGAAAAGTCATCTACTAGCATTTTTTACTTTTTTGTAGCTATTCTATCTCTTGAAATCTGAAGTATTTATTCTGTAACAGATTCTGTTTTTACTGTTTTTTTTCTGTTATTGTTCACAGTGGTAAAAAAATAGCTTTTATTTTGCCACTTACCATTTCACTATACTCAACCTTTGTTGCCCTGGCAACTTTACAAGATAAGATGTGCCACTGTGTCCCCCTGTGATGTCATAGCAGATGGCATTAGATTGGCAGAGGTTGAAATGGCAGTCTGTGAACTCTCTGCTTGTGTTTCTTACCAACACTCCTCACAGAAGCAAATAATAATCATACAGTGCAAATTTAGAACATGGTGACCTTTTAACTAATAGATTATTCAAGAATATATTTATCTCCATTCATAGAAGTCAATCAGCACAGGTCTGAAATACAGGACATCCTTGGGTTCTGGTAACTGATACTGTTCATTATTTATGTAATATCCTTTTATTTATCACTCTTTCCTAATTCTATTTAGATATCAACACCTCACCATTCCCTAAAGGTCATATTTTTGACTCAGAATAACTGAAATAATTTGCAGTTTATAAATAAAAAAAAATCCTTAGACAAATAATAATGTCAATTAACCTAGTGATTTGACCCGGAACCCAGTTGTAAACTTGCCAGTACCCAAGCATTTCCTGGAGACTCTATTGCTCCAGGACTGAACAATGAATAATTTGATCCAATCAGATAGCAAAGAACTTCTATTCCATATTTGAAAGAAAAAATATCTTTCATTGGCTAGACAAAATCAGGAACGATTTTGCTATAGCTACAGTGGCCAGGCACTGTGACAGCATGAACGACAAGTCCAAAGCCAAAGATGACACCTGGTGGAAGCGAAGAGCAAGACATCAGAGTGTGGGAGTCAAAGCCCTTGGGTGCTCCTGGCTCACAGACTAGCCCAGCCCTGTGCTTCCTGTCGTATGATAGAACACATTCTGTTATTGCTTACCATAGTTTACACTAAGACTTTCCTGTTTCCTTTAACTGAGAGCATCTTAATTGATAAAGTTCTGGTCTCTGATAACCATGTGATCTTAGACAAGCCCTCTCGTGTGTTTTTATCTCAGCTCTCCTGCTGAATGAGAAAGGAATTAAATGGAAGCTTGTAAACTGTCTTCTTTATTCTGAACTTTCATGTCTAAAGGGATTAATGGCAGTTCTAGGCACCATGAATTTTCCAAACAGTCTAAAACTAGAATTAACACCTGAAGTTTAGAATAAAGGACATTTCAAAGTAAATCAACTTTCAAGAGCATGGGCCTCTAAGAATTTATCCGAGGGCTTAATGAAAGACACCATATCTGTCCAATTTTAATGTAACAGAAAGCAGTGAGCCTTATGAGAAGACCCTCTCCAAGGACAGTCTATTTCCCTTCCCATGGTATCCTGTGGTGTAGTGGTGACTGGTTACTCCCTTCCCCCCTAAAGAAAGGAGACTCTTCTAGACTCAGTCATGAAGACTGGGGGTGCTGGCAATGGGGGAAGCTGTAAATTTATTCCCAGTAAGAAATCTGCTTTGCTAGTGGCTTACTACTCTGCTCTTTACCAACCTGGACAGTGGACACAGAACTAGAAACAGAAGCTCTCATGAAGGGTGAGTAAAGCAGCCTGCCTTGTGTCTATCTGAAAGTCCTGTGAATGGCACCAAGAAATGCACGTGACCTTAACTTGGGCCACCTGCCCAATCGGATGGCCTAAGGAAGACTATTTGCCTTTTATAGAAACTTGACAAGAGCTAAATTCAACATAGACTGGGTTTCCCAAATCACAGAGCTGTGCAAATGCAAGATGCCTGTAACCTCCAGCAAGGATTTGACTGCTGTACCTAACACAGTCTGTCCAGATGCAGCTTTGCTGTGCATATTTTTGGAATGAAGGAAGGTAGTTGGTTGGTTCTTTTGTGCAGAACTTTGTATAGCTCCTTGTGTGACTATACACTTATACATTTTTTTAGGAAAATGAGCTCCACGTGCTGTACTACAGTGTACCTTAGACTCACACTCAATTTCAGTCTCCAGCCCATTATTACTACAACTTCCTACCTCGTGTCTTGTGACTTCTTTCCACATACCTGGAGCTCCTGGCATGCTGAACACATGCTGTTCCTAAAGTGCAATACACACACAGACACACAGACCACACACACACACACACACACACACACACACACACACACACACACACCAAGGCCTAGTTCCTAAATGCCTTGACCATCTGGCAAATGCTCTCCTCCATCAAGAAGAGCCCTTGAGGACTTGATGACTATCTTCTACATAAGTTGGGTTGTAATCCCTCTGTACATCATGGTTCTTTCCTTAACTTCTGATTTATGTTTAACCAAGGTTTCTGATGAGATCATGGCATATTTCTACCTTCATTTCTGCCACTTACTTTTTCCTGCATAATTTCCCATAAACACTTTCCACTGCTTTCTTCAGACTCCTTTGCCAAAAAAAAAAAAAACTCCTTGTGGAATTTTAATTGTAATCTTTCTGTATGCTAAAAACATATTGGCAGAGTTGCCTCTAAGCCCTATATTTTTATACACAGAAAGGTTTCTAAGGATCCCCTAGTTAACACTCTTGTTTCAGTAATAAGGAATCTGAGGGCTTTGGAGGTAAAATAACATCTCTAAGTTCTTAGAGCTACTTTTGAATAAAGCCAAAATATACACCCCCAATAGACAGCAAAGTGTTATAATTTTCTCCAGTACTAACATAAAACAAAACAGGTCATCTCAAGCTGAGCTCATTCATAATGCCATGATGAAACTATTAAACATCACCCCAGTAATCATCCTATTGACTATAAAACCTTTGCCCAGAGCACTGAACATAAGATACTCCCAGACAGTTTGATTGGGACCATAACAGGCACAAGAAGAGAGAGAATTAGCATGGAACAAGACACCTAGGAAAATAGAAAAATAGTGTTCCCTTCACCATTCTCAGAACTTAAGTGAATTTTAAAACTAGCAGGGGCCCTACAAGTTACTAAGAGGAATGCTTTCTAGGTGTCAAACATTTTAATAGCCTATTGATATACAAAGTTCTATTTACCCATCAAAAGAATACGGTGAGGAACTTGCCGCTTCCATTTTTAAAATGGTAGGAATTTCATTCAGAAAAGGTGGATATCTTCTGCAAATTTACTACCATGAACTTGGAGTGATCTACAAACTTAGCTGTGTGCTTCTTTGTCCCTAAATCAGATTTACTTCTAGACACAGGAGTCCCTTCTGCAGGTGACACAAAGTGACAGCCCTAGCCTCATCTGGAGAAGATAAGAATTCTGAGAAGCAACTCTTTCTGTACTTGAAGAATCTTGGTTTATTTTCTAACACCAGACCCCCGGACTAGCCTACCAGAATTCCTGCTGTCTTTATGAAGTCCTGTGGAGCACACCTTAGAAAGCTCATTCTTTAGGGTACCTGTTCTTTCACACACTTTCCATTTCTCCTGTGGCTGAGTTTTTATTTATTCAAAGGAAACATCCGACATTATCTCAATTATGACTGGTACAACTTTGCTCCCAGGGTCCTCACTGGGTGACCTTTCTTGACCTCATACTTGGAGTGTCGCTGTGGGCAGGACACACTTCATTTGAGTGTGGCTACATTTATTAGCTTTTTCATCAAGAGTCTAACATACTAAAGACAGATTTTGAGGAGTACTTTAGAAGGCTTAAGAACACTCAAGAATCTCTCAAATACTTAGGCAACAGCACTTAGAATTCATCCAATTAAAAAGGAAACGATTAGCATCCAGTCAAATACAGATGATTGGACCTAAGTTCCAGCACCATAGTTTCATGGAACTCGTAAACTACTCAGCTCTGTGCTATTTGGGTCAAATTTGTGACCAAGCCAAGTCATCCTTGAGGGATTTTTGTCATCATCTGTGCTGAGATACACACTGCCTTTCATCTGATGTCATTTCTAGAAACATCTCAGTTCATTGGACATATGAGAAACAGAACCATAAATGTAAGACTAGGGCACACACTAAGAAATGTAGCTTATACCTTCAACTACACATTCCAAGACTGGGCTTTTTGTGTTAACAGGTTCCCAAGGCAGTAGCTGAGACTTCCTCTCTCACACAAGATAGAGAATTAAGCTTCTCTAAGGTCAAGAGAGATAAGGGGTAGTAAGTACAGAACCTTTCATTCATTCAACACTGAGGTTCTTGGCAGAAACAATCTGTGATAAAATTGTCACTTTCTTGTCACGTCTAGTAAATAGTCATGTGCATATTTGTGGTAGATAGACCCACCAGTTAGATTGTAACCAGCATGAACATGCTTCTGTCTTTACCGTGATATTTCATGCAGGATGCTACTGCAGAATACACTCTGATGACTGAGCAATGAAATGGAATCAAACCCATACAGATTAATGTTGGCTTGAATCTCCAGGCTTCAGTGTCTCTGGTGGGGTGCCGAGCCTCTTTCAATGAGATGCTCTTTACAATTTTGGTGCTGTCTTGTATATAGTAACCCCCAAGATAACTCCTATTGCCAAGTTTTATGTATGTGCCTTCTTCATTTAATGGGAAGAACTCGATGAACTCATCATGTAATTTTATTATCGCTTAGTGGAGATGATGTGACCAAAAGCCTTTTGGAAAGACGGTGGTCAAAGGGTAGAAAATGCCAGTCGTAGATGAATTTTTCAATCTTATGTGTATCATGGTGACTCTAGTTAACATTGGCTAGCTAGTCTAGCTAAATCATTGAGCTCAAGGTTCAGTGAGACCCTGTGTCAAAGAAGAAGGTGAAGAATAATTGAGGAAAACCCCAATATTGGCCACTGGTCTACACACACACACACACACACACACACACACACACACACACACACCTATCCAAGCATGCAGGTGCACACACTACATATACATAGGCATGCAAAACAGTCCAAAGTTGTACATACATAATAGCAGAGTTCCTGAGTCTGCTCCTCTATCTGAGAGGCAAGTCCTGCTGGGACAGCCAGACATGTTCTGGTCCACAGGCCCCTTGAACTGTCTGTCCTTTGGATACTGGACCTTCACCTGCACTCAAACCTGCTGCTGCTCAGGCTTCAGATGGGACCTAATGGGAGGACCCCCTGCTCCCCTGGAAGGTCTAAGGTTCCTGGCTCAAAACCCCTTTACTGGAATTGGTGGGTCTGACAAGAGCTCAGAGCTCAACAAATTCTCTTAACTGATATCTCCAAGCCTGGAAAAGATGTAAAAGATTTGGAGCTGTAACACTCATACATCCTCTTGGTCAGCAACCATGTTGGAATAAGAACCACAATCTTTGCCCTCCGCTGGCAAACCAGCTCTGCCTCGCCCAGTCCACTTTTCATTCCAGTAGATGTATTTCTGTGTAAATAAAGCCTTATTTGTTCACTCTTTACTGTCTGTTTATTCTATCCTTTGAGTGGCTAAACAAGGACCTGAAAAAATTATTTCAATTGTTTGAACAATCTGAGGGACAGAGATGAGTGCAGAAGCACTTTGCTCTTAATCCCACCACTCAGGAGGCAGAGGTAGAAAGATTGCCATGAGTTCAAGGCCACCCTTTGACTACACAGTGAATTCCAGGTCAGCCTGGCTAGAGTGAGACCCTATCTTGCAAAACAAAACAAACAAACAAACAGAAAACCAAGATTATGTAGAAGACAGTTTATGTTTAATATAACACAAAAGAACACATTCTTTTGAATGAGACAGGAATCAAAGACTCAGGGCTCTGACTTCCCAGAAAACCACTAGGTGTTCCTCAAAGCCCTTGGAACAAATGGAAAGACAAGTCAGTTTACCAAGAACATTTTTTTTAGAGAATTATTCAGTCTTCATTTGTTGGAATGTTGCACTTTGCAAGGCACCATTTTATGAACTGGCAGCAGTGAAAGGTAGAAGGGGAAGAAAGAAACTCATGTGATCTCATCCTAAGGAGATATATGAGAGAGTCCTGATGGAGGAAACCATGAGGTAGAGCTCACAGTTGCAAAGCTTTAGTCTTTCGCATTTGAGCTCGTGATCCTGGATAAATTAATCCACTTGAGCACATTTCAGTTCCTCAGATGTAAAGTGAAGATGCAGTGATTTGTCCTTCCTGGACTGATTGGTTTCTACAGGTATCTTCAAACACTATGGATGAGCCACAGTGCCCCTCCTAACAAGTCTTTGCTGGCGTGACTAGTGACAATATAGCACAAACGGACACTCAGAGTGTCAGGAATCAGGGCAGCAGGTTATGGGGTACAGTGGAGCATTCTGGTGGATCTGTCCTCTACTCATTCCCCAGCCCTCATGACCTCCTGTCCCCAGGAAGGCATCCAGAGCAAAGATTTTTTTTTGTCTGTAACTTATTGAGTTAAAGGTCTCTGCCCCTAGCCTTAGAGACACAAAGGTTTCTCTTAAGACTTAACTATTAAGAAAAGTTTATGGAAAGCAAGAACTTCAATCTATTCAGAACCCAATGTCCTTGTCCCAGATCCGTGGAAACAGTTCCTGGGCGGCAGAGTTTTCCCTTTGTTGTTCCTGTGATTTGCACACATTACTAATACATCAGCTCCCTTCCTTCTGACAGACATGCCTAGAAGCTCCCTTGCTTTAGTATTCCAGCTCCTTGATAACAGGTATGAAATCATCCTGCCCAATCACTGACAGAGGAGAGGGGAGGATTTGAGTCTCTCTGGAAGCAGATGCATTGTGAAGGGAGATGGGGAAAGGTAGAGATCAATGCCATAATCAGTATACCTTCCTCATGGTGTCGAGAATACTGGGTGAGGTTATGCATATGAAGTAGTTACACACCATAAATATTCCACATACGGTGTCTGGTATTGTAAGCTGGACACTGTAAGTCTTCTGCATGGGGCGGTCGAGATCACAGACTGAACGTCGTAAGCATTCCAGGTGTGCTGGCTGATAATTCCAGGTGTGTTGCTCATGGTCTCCTGAGCAACCATGAAGTGTGTGAGCATTGATCAGAAGAGAAAAATTGCTTTCAGCCTAAACTGCCTCAGACAGTTCAGTATCATGTTTCAGTCAAAACTGGAAATTACTCTTATTATCCAAAGGCATCATATATAGGAAGTCGTTTAACAGTTTGAGAAGCCTGAATAGGCAAGTAGTGACACTGAGCTAACACAGAAATGATAATTTCAGGAAGAGACTTCCCCTGGGATGAGGGGGAAGTTTCTAGAACCACAGCTCTCAAAGCACAGGCTCTCTGTACTTGGCATTCAGACATTTAAGGGAGGGGAGGCTTCCACACCAGATGCTTTAAGTCACAGCCAGCTGCCATGGTTGGGAAGGTGCTGACGAGAACAGTCATGCCCATCCCTCATCTTTGGACATTCAGAGACCTGAGTGCCTTCTTCCTCTAGTTTGGGCTGTAAATGTCTCCAAAATCCCATGTGTTAAAGGCTGTGCGCCTAGGTGGTGCTGTGTGAGGAGGTGAAACCTGTAAGAGCTGGGGCCTTGTAAAAGGCCTTTGGGTCCTTGGGGATGTGTTTTTGAAGGAGAGTGTGGGGCTCTGCCCTTCTCTTCATTCTCTTTTGCTTCCTGGCCATGAGATGAGCACATGCTTCCTTAAAGTCTGTATTGACACAGGTTCAAAAGCAGCCAGGCCAAATTGACCATGAATTGTCTCAGGGATTGAGAACTGTAAGCCATGACTCTAGGTTAATATGAAACTATCAGAAGTGTCCCGCAGAAGAAAGAAAGAGGAGTTGGCACTGAGGGACTGGCAAATTGGAGCATGGAATCCCAGGAAGACTCTACTCAGAAACAACATGAACTCAAATCTTCAGATTTCAAGAACCACCTCCCCTCTAACTCAGAAGCACATGAACCAAGACTGGGTTGCCAGGATGCCCTCACCTCTCTCTAACTTCTGTTTCTCAGTGTTTTCTGGATTAGGTAGTTCAAGTCTTAATCACCACAAACACCTCCAAACTTGACTACCTACAAATTTGGCAACTGGACCCGAATTTGTAATGGTTTGACTTTCCAGGACTTTATCCCTAGTTGGGATACGTAAGTACAGTTTATCTGGCACCATGATATTCTGGCCCCTTCGCTAGGGATCAGTTGACTCGTAGTTTGTTATACAACTGTGGCAAATAAACTAGGAGAAAACACACTTCTCAGCTTGCTGACTTGGGAAAATGACTTGCTTCTGATAAGAAGAGTTGGATGGTGAAGAAGAGCTCTTTTCTGCTTCTCTGTGTTTCTGCACAAGCAGGTGATGTTACTGACCTAGAAGAGGAGAGATGCTCCTCCAGGTGGACAGACTGAAGACTCCTGAGTCCACTAGCCAGCAAACTAGGGTAGCACCTACCTTCCAATGACTTGCTATGTAACTTTAAAAAAAATCATAATTATCTAAGATTTATTTGACTTTTATTTCCTTACTGAAAACATCTTAAGCACAGTAGCTTTTTGGTGAATTGAATTATCTGAGTAATCAAGAATTTAAAAGTTCTCTTCCAATTTAGCTTGAGAGAATACTAACAGTCTTCCTAACTTTGCCAGTGAAATTCTAACAAACACAAAAATAGAAGCAACCTTTCAGTAACATAAGAAACTACCAAAGTCCACAATGAATTTCCAAAATATGAGACCTTAAAATATCAAAAATGATATATAATGCCTAGGCAACACTTCAGATATCAATTACAAAGTTTTGTAGACCTAATGCTATAAAAACTTAACTCTATGAAAAAATAATTTCATAATTAAAATTAAAGAGTAATACAACTTAAGAAAAATATAGGCATCATATGTATAAGTATTATATTAATATACCCTTAGCATAAGACAATATCTTACAAGCCAGTAGCAAAACATAATAAAAGGAAAAATGGCTAAAAGCATATTCATTCAATAGTCATAAAAATTCAATATAAATAATTAAGGCACTGTAAACAAAGAAACAAAGAAATTCCTTTCTTTGGATGTCAAGTTGTCAAGATTTTTTAATGTTGATGCAGAAGCAAGGAAGAGTGCCTCATAAACCAAAAGCAGACTTGTGTTATAGCTTTACGTGATTAAAATTTAGCATCCACTACCAAAATTCAAGTATGTTAATAACCTTGGACTCTATTCTTTTGGGTGGAGTCATTTGTCTTAAAAAATAATACTAGTCATGGTAGCTCACATCTATAATCAGCAGTTGAGAGACTGTGGTGGGAAGATCTCTGTGAGTTCAAGACCATCCTGGGCTACAGAGTGAGATTCAAGTTAGCCTGAGTTAGAGTGATCCTCTCAAAAAAAATTAAAACTGTGTACAAAAATATATCCCCAATAATGCTCATGTCATATTATACACAAACATACCTCATAATGACATTTTGGTCTACAAAAGCCTGTGATTGTGGTCTCATAAGATTGTAATAGATCTGGAAACTACATTCTGCCTAGTGACCTTGTAGTCATGGCAACATCACTACACAACATATTACTTATGCACTTGTCAAGCCCTGCCAGCTATGTAGAAGCATAGCAAATACAAATATAAGTAATAGATAGTACTTGATGATAATTAAGTTACTGTCTGTCTTAGGATTCATCATACTATTCTTTTATTATTGGTTTACAGTTAATTATACCTATGAACAGTGTTCACCATAAAACAGAATGCTATATTACTCTGGCAGCAGTCTGCATTTGTCATGTCTTGATCACATCAAAAGCCATGCTTGTGATTGATCTATTCCATCTAGGTGTGTTTGAGAGTACTCTATGTTCTTCCCAAAATCATAAAATCTAGGGTCATGTAAGCACTCTTCACGCTGCTCACACAATCACACACACACACACACACACACACACACACACACACACACACACACACAAATCACTTCTCAGAATCCATCGCCTTCATAAAACGTCCATGTGTGCGCAAGCCCACAAACTACGGGAACTATCATTAAAAATGAGTTTTTCAGCTGGGCATGGTGGCGCACGCCTTTAATCCCAGCACTCGGGAGGCAGAGGTAGGAAGATTGCTGTGAGTTCAAGGTCACCCTGAGACTACATAGTGAATTTCAGGTCAGCCTGAACTAGAGCGAGACCCTACCTCAAAAAAACAAAAAAAAATTAGTTTTTCTATAGAAAAATTTTCTAGGCAACAATTTAAAAACATTTCTAATAACTGCAAAGGAAGACTTTAAGAGTTAAAAAGCTTTTGAAGTTCTCTGTATATGATATGATCTTGACTTTAAAATGCTTATAACATTTTACCCAAGGTTTTGCAAATACAAATCTCGTGTATATGTAGTAAAATTTTACAGACATGATGATGAAATATTGGGTTTGTGAGGAACTAATTAATACCTAAGATGAAAATTAATTTCTGACACACTGGAAAATAATACCAATTCTAGAAATCTAACAACCACTAATCTTTCATTTCTCTTTTGTTTCTCCTTGGCTGAGTTCCTCTGTGGACACTTAGATCTGCATGCTAGGCTTTCTCAAGTCTTAAGTTACAGCACTTCTGATTGCCTTTTTAGCAAGAAAATATAGCTCACTCTTATCTGATAATAACCCATTCAAATCATGGTCTGTGTAAGTATGCTGGTGTATTTGAGTAACATTACCTGTTACCATCAAACAGTGCTATGGATCGCTGTCTTAAGGAGATGGTGTGGCCTCTGCACTCGTAAGTTCACAGGAACTGCTTTCTCATAAGACTCCTGCGTGGATGGGGAGAGGCTCAAATGGAGCTCTTGGCAGTTAATGGTTGCTGGGTGTGTCAATTCCTTTCTCATCGCTGAGACAAAATCCCTGATCAGAAGCAGCTGAAGGAAGAAACGATTTGTTTTGGCTTACAATTTTGAGGGGAAATGTCCATCATGGTGGGGAAACATGACAAGAACAGGAAGATTTTTTTTTTTGCTGTTAAAAATCATGTGATGTATTTTGCTGATATATCATTGCAGTATTTTTCAGAACACAAATAAATACATATAAACACTATTATACACACATTGACTCTAGAAACCATAGAAAGTTTTGCCATAACTTGACAAGGTATCAGCCTGTTTCTCAGGGTGCCTCGTGGAATACACTCCTTCTTAGATACATCCATCTATAACTGTTCCCATTCTGCATCAGTTCAACTTACAGATAGAGCTAGAGTTGCAATGTTAAAGAAATTCAAGAAGTGGTTCAATATGTTACTTAAGTGATCATGACACTTGAAGATTATAAATAAGCCTTTTATTTGGTTTCGTCATTAGACTGGGTTTGTCTGATGTTTCTCAGTGTTTCCATTAAGGTTACTGAAAAATATGGAACGCTTCACGAATTTGCGTGTCATCCTTGCGCAGGGGCCATGCTAATCTTCTCTGTATCGTTCCAATTTTAGTATATGTGCTGCCGAAGCGAGCACAAGAACAGGAAGATTGAGTCACATTGTCACATTAGCAGGGAGAAAGAAGAAAGAGAATGAGAGTAGGAAGTTATAACGTCAGGTTATAAAACCTCAAGGCTATTCAATCAGAATGCCTCAGCAGCTCTAACTCTTACTGAAGGAGGTCTCCTGGAGAGTCACTGGTGTTAAGACCATATTGAAAGACCAAAGCAGATAACAACAACAATGACAGACATGTTTGCTCAGGAAAAAATGAGGGTCTTTCCTCCAAGCAAAATGTCCCCATAGACATACTCAGGGGTGTGTTTCACTAGTCCAAGACACATCTTCATCTAGCCAAGGTGACAACCAAGACCAACCATTCCAGGAAGTGACCATGGATATAGTGCTGAGACTCAGAAGCAGGTCTCTCACTATAAAATAGACACCCTATCTGCCTAGTGAAGGTTCGTAGAGTTTATATAAATAAGAATATTACATATAATACTTATATGTAATTCCCAGAATCCAATATCAAATATCCCCCTAACTTAGACTCCAATGTTTGAGTGGATAGTTAACATCGAACAAGTGGCTTAAGTTTGCACTTTTGTTTTCTTATCTGTTAAACACTATTTCTTGCTGCTCGCCCATGTCCATTGCCTTATAGAATGGATGCATCGTCGTCATCATCAGCATTGATATTCTTACCCTTCTTGTGCTGTCAGACCTCGCTCCTAACTTTTGGTATGGAAAATGCATTCTTAAGTGTGGGTGGACTTCAACAGTAGGTCTAGATCCACATGACCCAGGAAGGCCCCTCTGATCTGCTTGGAGGACCCCCCCCCAACCATTTATAGTAATGCCATGAGCTGTGTCATGGGCTTTTATGATATTTGTCCTCTGGGCTTGGGATACTCTGTTAATTGCTCATATCATTGTCTTTCTTAAAACTGCTCACTATGAATAAGCCAGGACCCTGAGTATTTATGGCCCAAACCATTAAAAACTGTCTATGAACATGGAAAGGACAGTGTTCCTAGCTAATAATCCACTGTAAGGGTCCAGTTCAGACAAGGCTTCACACTGGTTGTCCTGGTAACTAGACTGACATGTCCAAATGAGGCATGCTAACACCTCTTCAGCCTGCTGACCAAACACGTCAAATATCTCATCATATTATAAAAATTCACTTTCCTTCCATGAGTAGCCTTCTGAATTATTTTAAGGAGGGAAGTAAAATAGATCAGAGAAATGTGCTCCTCTGACAACTATATAAAGTGATGGCTGCATATTTTAAGGGAGTATCCAATAAACAGAAAGGTAATTAAAAAGGTAAATTGAGAACGGGGGAATAATATAACAAAGCAGAACTATACAGAAGAATTACCCGGTGATGATTCTGAGGGAGGTTAAGAAATAATTCCTCCTTCAAATTCTCTCACACAAAAACATTCATTTAAGCCCTGCAATTGTAAATAATTGGCCCAATCAACAATTCCAGCGAGGTCACAATAGGTGGTATGTAAACAATCAGTTAATGAAATGAGCCATAAAAATGAGATGAATGGTTCCGGTGTCTAGTTTAGATGCAGCTGCTTCCTTCGTACCCTTTGTATGGAGCTATGGGAAACGAGAATTAGGTGGTGAACATAAATAACATATAAATATGAGTAAGGCAAAGTAATATTGCCTAACTAGAAGCCATCACAAGTCACCTGAATTGTTAGTCACCGAATCTTAGAATGTAGCTAATAGATATAACAAAAGCCACAAAGAGAAGCCCATAATCCTATGTCACCCACGGTCACACGGATTTTAGCTTAAAGTGTTTTGATGAATTATTTGATGGATTTTTTTAAAAAATTGCTTAAATAAAAATACAGAAAAGTCCAAAGAAAAACTAAAGAATCATCAACGGTCATCCCAGCACATATTAACTATTACTATCTTATGTATTTTCTTATATATTATGTATATGGCTATCTTATGTATTTTCTTCTAGTTTTTTTTATCTGTATGCATAGGTATATAAATCCTTAGAGAAATGAGAATCAGAATCATTTTTGCCATATAATATATATCCTTTATTCCATATTCTTTGTTATTGTGAGCATAAATGCTTGCTTGCCTAAAAGGCTGCATTTTAGAAACATCAAATTAATGTCTGAGAATACAGTGTTAGGGGAAAAAATCATTAGCCAAATAAAATAATGAAAATTTCGCGGTTAAATATATACCAATTAAAATGTTATAAACAGAAAATTTTCAGAATTAAGATTAGAGAGAAGCACAGATAATATATATGTCAACCTTTGTGTAAATATTTAATTATCATTATTTTAAAAATATTTTATTTATTCATTTTTCAAGGAGAGAGAAAGAAAGAGAGAGAGAGAGAGAGAGAGAGAGAGAGAGAGAGAGAGAGAGAGAGCGCACCAGGGCCACCACCTTGTGGATCTGGCCTATGTGGGTCCTGGGGAATTGAACCAGGGGCCTTAGACACTGGAGGCAAGTGCCTTCACCGCTGAGCCAGCTCTCCAACCCAACATTTAATTATTTTGAAGGCTTCTCTGTTAAAAGCATTCCTTAGTAACATTTCCAACAGATCCCTATCTGTTTTTAGATATTTCTTATGTTAGTAAGGACAACAGATAATTTATCAGTTTCCAGCCATACCACCCTGAACACACCCGATCTCATCTTATCATTTAGTCAAATAAATAGATAGCCAGGTAAAGACCTAAACAGTTTGTATGAATGGTACAGGCTCTTTGTCAAGTACTCTACTAGGATATACATTCCTTCAATCCTAGGCAGGTATCTTAAATGCTCCCAGATCCATCCCCATCCCATCAATTCAGTGTGGAGAGAAAGCACAGAGACTGCAAAACAAGAAGTTCACAGCCCAGGCCTGACAGCAACCAATATCCCACTCCACTGGGCATAACTCAATTGTGTAGCCACAAGGAGGGAGGCTGGAAAATGTTAAGGAATCATGTGTCCCTGATGAGGAGAAACAAGCTTGGTAAATCACAAGCCAGTCTCTACACATCAAGAAGTCCATTCTGAGCTAGAGTTCTACTTAGATTGCCTTTGATTCTGCCCCCAGCATAACATTCCATTGGTCTCATTCCTCTTCCCCAAGAAAATCCCTCTGAAGTTTGAAGAACAATCCCATACCTCTCATATAGGTCTTACTTTCCAGAGAGTCTCGCTGTCTTACTTTCTTTTATCTAAATACACCATCTTCTTTCATTTCTCCATATGATGTTATTATTGAAGTATGGCCATTTGATCTGGAATAAATAAATTTGCATTCTTCAGGCTCTCCCCCAAAGCATGAATTTCGTAGACATAATATAATTGATATGCATAATAGACTTCTTCAAAAGTCTACAAATTATTTCAGCTCACATGTCATACAATGAGATATTAGAAGAGGAATTGCTTGTTCTATCTTTTTTTTCTTAAAATTTATGTATTCATTTTCAAGCAGAGAGAGAGAGAGAGAGAGAGAGAGAGAGAGAGAGAGAGAGAGAGAGAGAGAGAGAGAGAATGCACCGGGCCACCACCTAGTGGGTCTGGCCCATGTGGGTCCTGGGGAATTGAACTCACAGCCTTAGGCACTGGAGGCAAGTGCCTTAACCACTGAGCCATCTCTCCAGCCCTGCTTGTTCTATCTTAGTATCAATTAAGCTGCCCATTCTAGAGATACCAGGATGATAAGGTGAGCCTGGGCACTCACCTGATAGGCTTCCCAAACAGCAAATTTTTGGGAAAATAACCCTGAGAACCTAATCCAGAACTCCTGAGTCTTCAGCCAGATCAAAAACGAAAAAAAGGATCTAACAGATAATTAAAACGTGGACAAAAGAGACCTTTGAAGAGGGCATTTGCCTCTCTGTGGGTCTCAATGCCCAGCAGAAGTGGGGTTGCAAGCTTCTTAGCCCAGGTCTAGTGAGGTAATCTTCAAGAGAACCACTTCGAGAATGACAAGAAAACTGATGTCGGAGAAAGCAAAAGTTGAGTGAGAGCTGAGATTCAATACCAGGACAGAAAGAGGTTGGCTAATTAGATGCCCAGAGACAGAAGAAGTCCTTTGCACTGGGATCAATCTCTACTCCAGAGTTTGTTGGGGCAAATAATACAAGACCTTTCCCAGAGGCCATGGATAGGGCCCACTGGAGGGTAACAGTATGGAGTTTCCTGAGGCCTATCCAATAGAACTACTGGGGGAAACAAGAAGACACCTGGAAGGTCAAGGAGAAATCACAGGTCTTACTACATCTCTCCATGTGCACAAGTTGAAAAGAACTGGAAGGGAGTGAACTCAGTACCTCTAAGTACCACAAAAGCCCAAGAGGAGGTCAGCCTTGACTATCTATTCGGCCCATCCAAAGGTGCCAATGTGATCATCTGCTAGGGCCATAAAGCAGAAAGCTACAGACAAAGAAACACTTCCCTATTCTCATCTCACCTCCCCATGCTGCCAATAAGCGGAGCACAGGTAGCATGTGTAGACCAGGAGCAGGAGAAAACCAGCTGAGCAGGGTCCATGCCTTCTTCCCACCATGGCCTCCAGCCTGAAACAGATCCAGCAAGAATAGGAACAAAATATGAGTTCAGAGTTTGGATAAAATCCTCCACATGCTGAACTGAGATGGCATTTTCAACTTAAGGTAACGTTAATACAGTGCATTTCTAAGACGAAGCAAAGCATGAAAGGGGCCTTCTTCTGCCAAGTGTCATCAGAATCCAGGGGAAGACAGTCAACGTACTGGTTCCATGGTGCATTTGGAAAATTCACTCGTGTAGAGCAGCTCCTTTACAAGTGATTTCAGATAGAAGGAATTTGATGTGGCCACTGGCTGTAGGTGAAATGTACAAATAGGAACACCCCTTTATCATAATGAATTGGTTCTGTTTTGGTAACAACCCTTGAAACCTTAGTGGTCTGAGAAATAAAAGTTAATTTCTCACCCACTAAGTACTAACCTCCAATGTGATGTTATTAGGAAATGGGCCCATAAGGTAATCAGATGATGAGGGTGAAAGATCTCATGAGTTAAAATGGTTCTCATAAAAAGCCTCTCTGCCTTTCTGCTCTCTACCACCTGAATATATAGTAAGTTAGAAGTCTGCAACCTAGAGAGAGGCTGTCACCAGAACTTGACTATGCTGTTGCTTTAATCTTGGACTTTTGACCCCCAGAACTCTGAGAAATTAATGCCTGTTTGTCACATGCCATCTATTAACATATATAATAGGAGCCTGACTGGATTAAGACACCTCTGTAGCAGAAATCCAGGCTCCTTCCATTGGGGAGTTGTGCTCCAGTCTCACAATTCACCCTGAATGTTGTGGTACAGAAATACTCCTGTTCTCCTTTACACAAACCACTGGCCAGAACTGGTAACATGGCTCACTGGACTTAAGAGCCTTGACCACCTTCCTCAGTGCCAAGGAAAGCAAAGGGAGCCATGCAGGGAGCCCAGCTCTCTCTATCACGAACCTCCCACACAGCTACCACATGAGGAAGAGAAGAAGACTGACCTCCAACTCTGGAGATCCAGTTTCAGCTGGCATGCCTTTGGGGAAGTGACCTCACACCAAAAAGAGAGGAATACAGGAATATGTTCTCTCAATGAGTGGAGTGAACCCTCACACGGGAAGGGAAGGTGAGAATGCTGCAGATTAGCACATAGGCCTGCAACATTATTAAACCCACAAATCCCTGGCAAATGTCAAAGTATGTTTAGAGGAGCCTCTTCCAAGGAACCAACTGATGAAAATTAGTATTACAGATAAGTAGTAAACAGAAACATGCAAATGAGGTTGAAATGTGTCTTAAAATACAATAATAGCAACATGATCATTTTAGACCCAAATATACCCAACATTCAGAAAGTGTTTATTAAACTCCTTGTCCTGAGTTTAAACCAAAGATTTAGATGAAGAGGATACTGAAAAGTCATCAGGATTATTCTAACTGAAAGCAACCAAAACTCTTAACATAGAAATGCACTATCTTCCCCCCAAGCACAGAAGAGCACAGGCTGGGCAGACGCCAAGAAGGGGTTAAGTCTTCACCACCTTCTTTCCATATTCCCATTCTGCCACCCTCAGCACCAGCTGATTTCTTTGGGTCATAAAAATGGTACCACCAGGAGCTGTTTCCCAACTCACATTCAGTATAAAAATAAGAAAAAGGCTATTTTGATCTCTTGGAGGCCATTTCCTTTTCATTAGACCAGTAGTTTCTAAGTGGATAGAAATATAACCAGCACCACGACCAGGGAAATGTAGACATCTGGAGACACCTTGGGACCAGACTTATTCCTGGTGTAGCAGGCAGGAATACTGATTCAGGATGTGCGTGGGATAGCCTCCCACAGCAGAGTGTTACCCAAGACCCAGTAACAACAGTGCTGAGTTTGAGAAACCATGTGTCACATAAGAGTTTCAGGAGGCCAAGAAACACATCTGTGTTCACCCGCACATCCCCAGCACCTAGCACAGTGCCTGGTGCCTAGAATGTGTGAGACATATTCATTGAAAGACTGATAAAAGTCATCCTTATCCCAGTTAAATGAGGCGGGCAAAGAAAATATCATTGTCCCCCTTCCTCATCACTATAGCCAAAAAAATAATTATAGTTTAGAGAGACTAAATGTCTAATTGCAAATGAGTCAAGATTCAAATTCAGCTTTTCTAAGTGTCTAGTAATGCCTCTTCCCTCCTCCAAGTTTCTCTGCCAGCAGAGTTCTCCTCACCTCCATTTCTCTGCCAGCATACCTCTTGCCCTACGACAAGAACCCTAGACTCCAGATGCCAAGATTCAACTCACCACTCACAGACCAGTAGTTCCTAAAGCCAAAAAAGTTCAAATTAGTTCCTTGCACCCTGTGTAACCTTCCTCTAAGCAGAAGACCAAACTATCATTGCTGGTCATTATCTGTGCAAGTAGCTCTTTCCTCTGGACCCCAGAAATGGTGAAGCAAAAAGAGGTCTCAGTTATACCCAAGGCTTTAGTCAGAGGTTTTTGGAGTTACTATTCTTGGTAAATTTCTGGACCCCAGAAATGGTGAAGCAAAAGAGGTTTCAGTTATACCCAAGGCTCTAGTCAGAGGTTTTGGGAGTTACTATTCTTGGTAAATTTCCTTTTCCCTGCTGCTGAAGATAATTCCATAGCTTAAATAATCTATGGATAAGAGAGGCATTGTCTCTTCCTTCAATCTGATCTTGGTAGCTCCCATACACTTCGTATTAAAGTTAGGTGAGTCACCATGGCCTGGGTTACATAAAGACACGAAGGATCTGAATGTTACTGAGGATTAAGAAAAAAAAACACTGAGACAAGATTTCTAGAAACAAAGAGTTTTTATTCCCATTATGTTTTGTCAACTCAACCTTTGCATGTGTTGCTGATACAACCGGATGGGTAACATATGGTTAAATTATCTTTAGTGGAGTAGAAGTTAAGTGGATGTTTCTTTACTTACTTTTTTCATCTTTGGGCTTCCCCCCCCCAAATGTGATGGGTCTGTTTTATTTTACTCTGATGCAAAACCTGATGTATGAACTAAAGGGTTGCGTCATTTTCTTCGACTTGACACTACACTGTTGCTGAGGAACGCATTTAAATTAACACTGCAGAACTCAAGTGAAGAGAGGCCCAAACTTTCAGGCATGCCTTCAAGGACTTCCCTTAGGATGGATTTGTAATTACTCAACTTCAGTGTAGGGAGGATTACAATTCTTTAGAAGAATAAAAGTTCACACTTTTGAAATTTCACAGAATTTTAAGGCCAAAAATTCTTTCATTTTGTAGGCAAAGGGTTACATTTAGGGTGATGTATAAACCCTATTTTCAATAGTATTGGGGAAAAAAGAACCGTGTATAATAGTCAAGAGTCTATAGCTTTCACTTTGCTGATCTTCATGTTTGCTAAATAATTCTGTTTGTTGAAGTGTTCAAACTGTTTAAAAAAGTACTTGGAGAAAGAAATCAGCTTCTCCAGGAGTATGAATACAAGGAAGGCGCCAGGAAATAGAATTGAATCTGTTGGCAAAAGCTGAGTGGGAAGCTTGTCTGGACCCCAAAGATAACTCAGAGAAGCCTTAGACTTGAGGTCCATCTCTAAAAGCTCTAACTTAAAGTCACAAGTGCAGGGCACAAGAAATTAACTATAAACAAGTTAGTACAAAATGCAGATCAGTGGAGGTTAGTTTCATTTGAGGTTCCAGAAATCACATCAGACATGAGATAATGTTTAAAGATGAGCGGTGTGTAGGTAGGTCTCATTCTCAATAAATTACCCAGACAAGCTTAGCAAAAATAATTTTTTATGGGAGCAGATGTTGATTTGTTTCTAAAATGTATACAACGCTAGGAAATGATTCATCCTTTCTTGGTATGATTTTCTTGTTAAACTGAGATTACTGAAAATCTACTTTAAAAAAACCCTAAGTAATTTCGCATATATATGTATATATATGATATATAAATTCATCTCTCTATATATATAATTTTATATTACATGACAACATTAAGGTCAATATCAGTGGTCCTAGGAGATTACATCATCTAGTGACCTTGTAGTTAACTTTGTTTTTGCAAGTACACTTTATGATGTTCTCAGAACAAAATCACCTAAGGATGCATTTTCCAGAATGTATCCCTGTTGCTAAGCAACACATGACTATGTCTTCCATCTATTGTTCCCTGTGTTTCTTCTTACATAGGACCTTGTGTCTGAGTAAAGCACCAAGGAGGTCATGAGTTCATAGTGATGAGCTCCCACTAACAAAAGTTGAGAACCTCTTCTCTATCCCGTTTCCCACCGTGGCTCATTATTTCTATGGTATTTCTATAGCCTCTAGTTCTAATTTCCCCACTTCACCTCCTGCCTATGGATCTCTCCCCATCAGCCAGGTGTCTTTCTGAAATTCCGATGTAGGTTGACTACTACCTTGGTTAGTGTTCTCCGGAAGTCCTTGAGGCTTGTAACAAGTCTTCAGGGTAGATGTGCTTCTGTGTACAACAAAACTATTGTGAGGAGAACCCAGGCAAGGATAATTTTGGAAGAGTTGATTTTCAGATATCCAATTTCTATTTAATTCCCAGAGTTACTGTGCCCAGGAAGGTATCTGGAATCAAAGAATTCCCTGAAGCTGCTTTTTGTTAATTTTTCCACAAGGAGGAAAGCATCATATTAATTCCAAATTGCTACGAAAAATTACCTAGGTTGTAAACACCCATGGAATGTCACCAAAGGAAACTAAATCTCTCAATAGATTTAGTAACAAAGGCTGTTGCAATTTCTGTGGGTTTTATACACCATGTTTGCAAAGATTTAAAAAGAAATTACAGAATCCCAAATATTTGATATTAAACATAGTTTGATAATGGCTCACCTGCATTCTTTAGACATATAACTCATAGAGTATTCTAAGAACTAAGGAACATTGCTACAACAATATGTCTATGTTCACCTAATTATTTTCACGAAGGGTTCTCAGGACCTACAGCTTTAAAATTTTAAAAAGATTGTGTTTCAATCTGCGGCCATGAGTAGGCTGACCACACCTCCTACTGGGAGGGAACAGCGAACCAACAAAGGAGCACTTGGTGAAATGGAGGAGCCTCGGCCTGGGGGAGACAATCAACAGCTT
>PVHP010010022.1:0-48715 GCA_004024765.1 Zapus hudsonius | reverse complement strand
CTTTCTGAATTCAGTATATTTGCCTTGGATTATGTTCTTTTGTCCTCATGCATTGAATATCTTGATGGTTAATCTTGAAAATCAATTTGATGGGATTTGCAATCATCAGGGGAAATAAATGTCTGTGTTTATAATGTGAAGTATTATCTAATCTAGGTTAGTTATGGTAGGAAGACATATCTTAGTGTAGGTAGTACCATTCCCTGGGCTGGGGTCCCAGAGTGAATCAAGAGAAACACATCAGCTGAACCCCAGCATTTATCACTGTTTCCTGACTGTGAAAGCAATGTGACCAGCTGCCTCCTGTTGCTACCATCATACCTTCTCTTCCATGAAGCACTCTATTCTCTGGGAGTATAATCAAAGACCAAGCCTTCCTTCTTTCCTTCCTTAAATTGCTCATTGTCAGATAAATTGCCACAGCAATGAGACAAGTAACTCACAACAATGATCTCACTCCACACAAAATGCATGACTCAAGGCTGGAGAGATGACTCAGCAGTTAGACACTTTCTTGCCAAGCCTGAAGGCCTTGGGTACAATTCCTCAGTACCCACAAAAAGTCAGATGCACAAAGCGGTTTATGTGTCTGGAGTTCCTTTGCAGTGGCAGGAGACCCTGCTATGCTCTCTCTCTCTCACTCTCTCTCTCTTTCCCTCTCACCCTTTCTTCCTCTTTCTCTCTCTCAAATCAATTAATTAAATATATATTTTTTATAAAAAGGTAGAATCTTCAAAGATAATTCATTTTTGAGAATGGTACCTGCATGAAGAGATTTGGTATTCTTATCAAAGGCATCCCAGAGACCTGCCTCTTTCTCTAACTCCAGGCAGGGCACAATGAAAACAAATGACAATGTATTCCCTGAAGTTGGAAATGGGTGAGAATAAGACATTAAATCTGCTTGATAATTAATTTTGGACTTCTCAAATCCTTGATCACTGTGCAGAACAGATTTCTGTTGTTTATAATCCACACTGTTAATGACATTTTATTTTATCTTCCTAAAAGAACTAAGAGAATCATTACTTTTGTCTATTTTGCTGCGATTTCAGAATGATTAGATCTACATTATCCTAAGAACATTTAAATCATTACCATTCAACTTATGTCTGAGTATACTAAAATGGCAAAGAAAGAAGCAATAAATTTAACTAATATTCCTTCATAAGAACACAGCAAGGCTAGATGATTTTGAATTGAGAATTTCATGATTTCTAACTCTAATTCTGATAAGTGAGCATATGCATAAGGATAGCTAGTTTAAAAAACAATGAGGTGATGACATTATGATCTTTCTTCATGTGTTAGAAAACTGGCTCTCATGGAAATTATGTGATCACTCAGATATCTTATAAACTATAATGTTACAGCTCATGTTGTCACCTCTCCTATCATCCTGATCTCTTAGTGTTCTCTTCACTCTTCATCTTAGGAGAGTTAAATTAATATACTACATTGACTTGCATCAGTAACTTCATCCATTAGGGGAATCACATCAAAGGAAAATACAGAAGCTATTGTATCCTTAACATTTGTTGAAACAAGAAAAATATTGGAACTCTAATAATGTCCCAAATGAGTAATGTAGCCACATAGCAGAAATCCCTACTTACTGATAAAACAAAATTTAGAATTCATAAGATTGAATTTTGGAAATAAATATATCAGTACACAGTGTAAGCTATTTAATATTTCAATATTGCTTTTCTATTGTTAAACATAGTTGTGCAAATGCTTAACTATTATCACACTCAAAATGTCAATGACATTTAGGACTGACTTTAATCCCAGCACTAAAGAGGCCAAGGTAAGAAAATCACATCCTGAGGCAATGGAATGAGCTACAAGGCAGCCTGGGCTAGAGTGAGAATCCTGCCCTGAATAAAAACAACAACAACAACAACAAAATATGTCAATGCTTAGGAATACATTGCCCATTCTACACCTTGACCAGGAAAAACATGAGGAACGGGTGTAGTTTGGTTTCTGCAGGCAGGAATACTTGCAACCTTGGCTCTAGTATTTACTAATTATGTTTCAGGCATAATAATTATTTACTTATTATTATGTTTCAGGCATATAATTTCTTGTGTGATTCTAGTTAGCCAGATTCCCCATGGACAACATCCCTTGTTCAGTCTGTTCCACACCAAAGATAACACACCAATACTATCTAGTACCCAGGAAGGTAAATGTGTTCAAATTCCTACAATATCCCAGACACGATCAATTCATTAAATGACCCACAACTGTAAGGGACTCGATTTAGATAGCATTCTCAGAGATTGAGAAATGCTTTCCTTGCTCTTACATCTGAATTTAGTCTGGATCAGTTACCAAGTGTCTCCACTGTAAGGAGAATTTAAGCCATTTGTGAGAGAATAAGCTAGGTTTCAAGGTTTATGAGAGTTTATCCTGTGGTGGCCTCTGATCTTGAAATATATAACCAAGTTATATCATGCCACTAAGGTACATAGAACACTAGCCCTGTGAAGCAGTTATGTCGGCCTTATCATTGACTTTACAGTCACTGTATGTTTATAACATGTTATAATAGTAAAACTCACGGGCAAATCATGTAAGTTATCCAATGTTCACTTTCATCTTTGAAAAAAAAATGAGTCTGCATTGTTTTCCACTAGTTTAAGAAAGGTTTGAGAAGCACATAAAACCACTGGAGGAATTGAATTTCAAAAGAATGAGGTCCAAGGACTTCACTGCTTCTCCTCTTTGTGGAACACTGAACTAAAGCTGCACATAGGACACAGGACGCCATGACATCAGCAACCTTTCTCCCAGAACTTTCGGAGGGTGTGTACCATCAAAGAGGATGCATTGTACCTTACTCCTTCTTATATAAATTATTTCCAAACTTTAACCACATGCAAATGTAGCAAATGGTCAAACTCTCAAAATTTCCAGGAAATAGGGTGAAGGGAGCTTAAACAAGGTAACACTTAACTTCTAAATAAAAATGCAATATTAATAAATATTAATATAGATTAGCTAACCCAATATCAACCACAACTATAATACATACCTTCAAGTTCTATTCAGCTTTCTACAGGATGTAATGTATGTGATGGTCTTGGTTCATACTTGGTATGTAGTAAGGACTCACTATTTCCTAACTGTTATATTTATTGCTAACATTATTGTTCAAACCAGAAAGGAGTAAAGAAGGAATGAACATACAGACATCTGGAGAGATAATTAAGAATCACGATTTTCTTTATTAAAGCAAAAGTGAACACAACTCAAAAAAGTAAAGATTAGTTCTTGGGCTCCTAAACCTTCAGAAACACCATGGTTCCTTAACATTTGGTCCTTACTTCCAACTTCCCTCCACTATCGGAAGAAAAAAGTGTTACAGAAGCACAGTGATTGCTTAGCATGGCTTTGGGGGACTGGACTGGAGAGACAAAGCCTGAGTGAGTATCATTCAAAAGGAAAAAGTACAAGGCATCAATTTGACAATGTGCTAATTTCAATCAATAATGTATCATATAATTGAAAACTGCTAAAAATAAGTGAATTTTAAAAGCTCTCAGCACAAAAAGTTGATTAAAAATTTATGAGGTGACTTATAAGTTAATTAGCTTGATTTATTCATTCCATTATATATACATATTTTAGCACTCTATGTTGTACAACATAAACAAGTTATCGGCTAGTTTAGAAATGATTATATTTTAAAATATAAGAAAATATCAAATTTTGTAGCTTTGTCACCTCTGCTAGGTCAAAGTAAATTCAGACAGGTTCCTTGAGCTGGGTTAAATAGAGCTACTGACAATCCTCCGATCTGTTTGTTTGCAGAACACCAACTTAGCAGGTCAATGTAGGCAGTGCTTACTTTTTAAAATTTTCATTCTTTTTTTATTATTCATTTTACCTCTCAACAGCCAAGACGTCTCGCCAGACATTTTCATATTTTGTTTGTCAAAGATAAGAAAAGTTTACACCAACTTTGATTTTCACCTGTTTTTTTTCCTTCTTTTTCTCTGTTGTGGTTTGTATCTGTTTTTTAAAGGATAGGGCTCTTCTGATGATTGGTTGAGAACATAGAAGCCTTGCATCTGGGCTAAGATTGTGAGCTTTAAATACAGAAGTGCCTATCAATAACTACTGTAGCCATAGTGAGACAATTCCTGCATCCATGTGCTAGTGAGGAAGGGAATAATAACAGAACCAATAATGTTTACTAGTAGCCATGCTCTATGACCTCACACTTGTTGAAAAACACTTTTCATGCATTCCCTCCTTTAAGTCATAAAACAAACAAACAAACAAACACAAACACAGATACCTCTGTTTTATTGACAAGGAATCATAGGTACAGGATGAGTAATTATTGGCACCATGATTTGAAATATGATTTGAACGCAGGAGACCATGTTCTTCACCTGGGAGGTACATGATACCCTTGATAAAGAGTTATAGAAACATTGTGAGAACACATCATTATTTCCCACTTTACAATGGTAAAGTTCCATTCTCACAGGGATCTAGATCAACATCCTCTCAATTAGCATCTGGATCTTTGGTAAATATCCAGATTCCCAGGACACATATCTAATCCACTGACCCCAATCATTCCAATCGAGATGGGTAATCTACATCCTTTTACCATCAGATAAATTTATGAAATAATTTTCTATGTTTTGAATTCTAGACATATGTGGTACTTCATGCCGGATCTAAAACCTCACATTATTCGCACTCTCATATTAGGAGGAAAAGAATGTGAATTCTATGCCTTTGTGAAGAAATAGCCTTTATGTGAACTCTTCAACCTGGCAAGCAGGTTTCCATGGGGAACTATAGCGTGGCAAGTGGAGAGACAGCCAAAGCATCTTCCTCTGGGCATGATTTCTAAGCCCAGAGCCTCAAGACAGAAAGAAGCCACTTATCTACTTAGAGGCACTGTATTTCCAAAACTAAAGTATCAATAAAGATGACAGTCGATTTGTAAAACACTAACCCTATCCTTCTAGATATGGTAACAAGTGTAGTAGCCTGTAGATGGATGGAAGTGCAGGGTCAAGTGTTCTTTGTGAAGTGAATTCAAATCCGCGCATTTCACCTGAAAATCTTGATACTTTACATATTTTCTCATTTCCTTTGAGACTAGAACATGGTTTCCACTCCCTTGATAAGTATATCACAGAGTACACTAACTATACTGGACTTAAAAGAAAATAAATTTACATCAACCTTAAAACTTTGTTGGAAGATTCTAAGGACACAGAACAGTTAAGTAATCTTATTTATAATCTTATAAACTGAATCCAAGTTTAGTTTTTTTCACAGGTAAATTGGGAGTGAGTGAGGAGAGTTGGAAGAAGCCATCTAAGGCTTTGGAAATAGAGTTTAAAAAGTGATGGTGGTCAGAAGATTTGGAATCTTTTCAGGAATTCTGTCCCCAAAAAGGGAAGATAGTCTTGACAATGCTAGGTGTCATCTACAAGATGTTTCCTAGGCAAAGTGAGGGCATTCAAGCAGAGAAGACAGAAGATAAGTTCATCTGTGCTCTGCTGTAGAATTTCTATTACTCCTAAATGAGGCATCTGTACTGACCCCTGCAAGGCTCAGGGGACCTTAAAGAAGTGACACAAAGAACATAACAGCCAGAGGAAGGGGAGAGCTCCACGTAGCACTGTCTTCCAGGCATGGCATGGCGTTTACACTCATGAGTTCACAAGAACAGTGGGAACCTACCTGCACAAGACTTGTGCATCATTAGGCCTGCCAACATTCCATCATGGATGTTGGATGATCTCATGAAGCCTCCATCCCTCCCTGAGAAGTTATTGGCAGTTAATGGTTGCTGGAGGAGGGAGAGACATTTTCTTCAGTGGCACAGCCATTGGTTAATTGCACATATTATAGTAAATATCCTCCGATCCATGTCCTCACCGGTAACCCTGATAAAACAGTGGGTTACCTAAAAATGACACCAAAGTAGAAGTGAGACTAGTTAAGACAAGGGGTTCAGGGAAAGGGTCATGGAAACATAAGCAAGAGAAGACAGTGGGGGGATGAATGTGATAAAACATGTTTTATAGTTTTATACAAATCCTCAAACATTGAACAGGTTTTATGTGTTTTTAAGTAAATTTTAGGCTTAGAAACTTAAATGAAAATGTGTTTCTCAAGTGAAATTTATCATAGAGAAGAAAAATATTTTATATATGTGTGTGTGTTCAAAAATCTTGCATTATTTATTTTCACTGAATCCCTCCTGTATTTTGAAATCATGTGTTTCATGTCTTTTCTAGGCCTCACTTCAAAGGCATTGTTCTCAGCAGGGTTGCATTTATAAGGCCTAAAGCTTTCACTCAGTCCAGTGGAATCTTTTAAGGAACCTGTAATTTTAAAACTAACTAAAACTGATCCAAGCAAAATAATGTTAGAATTCTATGCACTAGCACAGCAGAAGGTCTATTGGCACCAACGGTAGCTTTCACGTAATGCCCACAGTACAATTTCAGGGATCATTTTATGGTAGGAGATGCTGAACTTCTCTCTAAATACCATTCAGTAGACTAGAATCTGGGTGGCGCCCTCAGGAGTTTGAAACATATTACTGTCACCATAGTGACTAATAATCAATGTAGGTGATTTTTTATTATTTAAATAATCCATAAGGAAATTAAAATTGTATAAATATTTACATGTAGAATCCCATGGTTTGTTATACATACATACTAACATTGTTTCATGATTTGCACAAACAAATTTCCAAATTCTGTATTAAAAATATATAGGTCTTTATCCCAGGCACTACATTAGCAACTTAAGACCAATATCAAAAGCATAGTCAAAACTTCCCTTGAGGGCTGGAGAGATGTCTCAGCGGGTAAGGCACTTGCCTCCAGTGCCTAAGGCTCCGGGGTTCAATTCCCCAGGACCCACATAAGCCAGACCCACAAGGTGGTGGCCCTGGTGCTCTCTCTCTCTCTCTCTCTCTCTCTCTCTCTCTCTCTCTCTCTCTCTCTCTCTCTCTCTCTCTCTCTCTCTCTCTCTCCTCTCCTTGAAAATGAATAAATAAAATAAAAACTTCCCTTGAACCATCTCACAAAATGAAAGCTTATCTCTGGTAGCTGTCTTGATTTCTTTCCCACATGAAAAGATGAAGATATCTAGCAAGTCCCCCTGAGAGGGATGAGGTGTTCAGTATCAGTGACCCAATGGTGCATCTGCTTCCCCCAAATCATGGAGTTTAAAGCCTAGTCACTATGAAATAAACCATGATCACGAAAAGTTGTTTCAGTGTACATCCACTTTTCTTATTTCTAGGTACCTCACCTTCTTGTCATTCAGTCTGGGGTCTCTGTGACCTCAGAGGATTATGTTTGACACAGTACAGTGTTTGTTTGTTTTAAGATGTGCATGTTAAAACAATAACCTCAATGGACCATTAAGTATATTCCTGAGAAAGTCCTATTGAATGAATTTCCTAGAGATTCTGGAGAAAGAATTATCTACTGCAAAGCTTAAGACTCTGAAAGAATGGGAACAGACCAGGAATGGATAAAGGGCATAATGTGAGCTCCAGGTGAGAGATGAATGCATGCAGGAGGAAAAAAAAAGAAAAGAATGCAGGGGACCTTCAGATCAGGAGGGTCATGGGGAATATATCAGCAAAAAATAAAAAAAAAATAAAAAAAAAAACACTGCTTTCCACCCGGAAATGTGAAAACAGTCAACACCTGTCATGTTTACTACTAAAAACACTAGTCTCCTCCCTGTTGCCATCCACAAAAGATAGCCCATCCTTCACACTTTTGCATGATGAATCTATCATTTCTCAATCCTCCCAAATGTCCATTTTCCTGCTTTACTTAACATTTCAGTTGTACTCTCAAATTAGTGAGATGCCTTCAATACTTGAATGTGAAACAGAGGAGCCTTGTATCATATGCATTGGTTAATAGTCTGCTTCGGAGTGTTTATATGGCTAACTTACAACATGTAATGTATGATACCCTCTTTCCAAGGAAGTGCAACTGTTGGAATCTTGCTTACTGAGATGGAGGAAGAGGGGGCTGAGATGGGCATGTGATGTGACCATGCTTCCATGGTGCTCTGTCACATCTTTCTGTTTCCTGTCTCAAAAATAACTTTTATTTTTCCTCTGAAAAAGAGGAGATTGTAGGGAGGGAGAGAGAAAGATAGAGTATGTCTAAGCCGTCAGGTATTCTCACACCCTCATGTTCTCAGTAGTCTGGTCTGTGAGGAAGTCAGGGACCCTCACCTGCTGCCTCTATACACCTGGTCCACACATGGGCTGCAACCATGACAGTTCAGATCACAGCTCATATCTAAGTTTCTGCACACCCAGGAGCAAGCAATAGACCTTCAGGTAGATCCCACAAGAGCCTCTGGTCAAACATACCTACTACCAGAAAAGCTTTCCAAGGGATCAAGTTGCAGTCCTATTTATAGAAGTCATGAAGTGCATCTTCTGAATGGACAGTCCCAGTGTATGGAACTGAGCTGTCAAGAGGTGTTCAGGCTTCTTCAAGTCAACACACACTCAGGATCAACCGCTGAGAAGGAAGCATTTGGAAGAAGACCATGAATGGCTTTTTGTGTGTGCTGTGCGGAGCCCCACCAACAGGAGGCAGGGATGCAGTAAATGGTGGACATCAGAAATAGCAGTGTTGAGGGCAATTGAACCAGGGTGGTTAAGCATTTCAGGCAAGTGCTTTCTTTAACTGCTGAGCCATCTCTCTATCCCTGAAACAAAAAAAATATTGAAATAGCTTAAATTTATGTTTTCAATTTATTTGTCACAATATATATTTGACTTGTAAATTTTATACATGATTTTACATATTTATGAAAGAGTAGATGATTGGAAAAAGTTAAAAAAATAATGGTAATATTTTACTTATGCTTTCAATTGGATGTTCAAGTAATATAATATCCTTTTTAAAATTACATTCTGTAAGGGATTGCAAGCATGAGAACTTGAGTATCATCCTCAGAAACCACATAAAACAAGGTAGATGCGGTGGTGGCAGCTCCGGTGCTGAAAACGAACAAAGAGCTAGATCCCTGGGGCTCACAGGCCAGCCAGTCTACCATAATTTGCAATTCCCGGAGTGGTGAGGAAAGAGCTCTGAATAGATGGGCAGCACTTTAAAAATGATAACTGTGCTAGGGTGCAGGCCTGCACACACATGTGAACACTGTTAGAATGGAAATGACCACCATAAGAGACCACTCTGAATGGAAAAGCTTTAATAGGAGGAAAGGGACCCCGAGCTCCAGGCTATCTCCCAAAATGGAAGAGATCAAAAGGCCAGATCCAGATCCAGCTTTTAAGGGGAATGTCCAGCTTGGGGGAAGGGACCAGGTGGTCACATAGTTCTCAGCATCAGGAAGGACAGTGCCTCCCTCCAGACAGAGACACACACAGCAGGTGGGGAGCATTATCTCCTGTTCAGGAGGCAAGCTAATTGGTGCCAAAACTTCCCTGGGTTTTGCTTGAATTCCTACCTAACACACACTCTTGCATGTGCCCACTAAGCCTTGTATCTTACTCATGTCTGTGCACCCATGGGCACATTCACACCCAAAATAAAAATAAATGAAAACTACCTATTGTATGTTGATGTTTTATAACATCATTGTCAATAGAATTGAGACGACATGAAAAACTTGATGGTAAGAGAAGCAAATGCCGCTGAAATGAAGTTGAAATTGATGTGTTATTAATGGCGCAGACGAAGGACCTTGCTAGGTATTTAGGTAAGGACACACCAAGAGCCAACTATCTTGCTCTCTGCCCTTATCCTTCACTTCACCTGTTGACTGCAGCAGGTTTGTCTTGTTCTTAGCTTTAAAATGGAATGGCTAAAGTGAATGCATAGGCTGAGACAGAAAAGGTGGAGACCCTGGGAAAGAATAAGAGGGCTTATAGCAGGGGAAGAGATAATAGTGCTGACCATGTACTAGAAAGTGAAGGGAAGTAGGAGGTAGGAACCCCCACAGAGGGCCAGCTTCAGACAAGATGTCACATCACACTATTCACATCACTGCTGACCACTCCCCCAAGCTAGGAAATCTTTAAAAGTCCGAACTTAACCTTGGGGGAGAGCTTTTTCGCCATTCTTCTTCTGTTCGGACAGCTGACCAGGAATTGGTGGGGACCAGTGAGTTATAACCTTCCCCCTCTTCTCTCTGATCTCAGGGAGAAGGGGGAGAACTGGAAGGAATCTTCTTTAATACATGTTAGTTTGTTCTTCAATTTTGGTTATTTATGCACTTTGTAATTTCTCAATGACCTCACGGACCACGTGGTGAAATGTTTTTGCCTTTCATTCCACTTTCCCCTTCCCCAATTAAGTTTACAATAAATGTGTGTGATTAAGGAGTAATCTTGTCCCTGTGTACAATTCTTTCTACATCGGAGGACACGAACTTGGGTACAGAGGGGGAGGAGGTTCAAAAACTCTCTCCCTGTGTTGCTTATTAATTATCAGAAACCCGTAACAAAAGGATGGGACTTTTGGGAAAATAGCAAAGCCAGGCTCACAAACTCCAAATGACCCTGATGAATCTGAGCATGTTTTTTCTGTTTCTTTTTCTTTCTTTTTTTTTCCTGCCATTCCCTTACATAGCTTGTGGGTATGTGCTAAACACACCTCTCTCCCTCCATGGATACAGTCATCTAGATAGAGAGCAATGTGACCAATCCCATGTTAGAACAGAGACAGTGGACACCTCCTGTGGAATGATGACTGAATCAAAGCCTTACTTCTCCAAATTTTTTCCAGTCATTTTTAAAGATCAACTCATTTCCCTAGCCAACCAGTCATACAAGCTCTTAGACAGCAGTCATCTGGAGACAGTGTGTTCAGGTCCCTTCTCTGCTTTTTCTTTATGCATCTTTAACTTCTCAATCACCTTATTAGAAGCTGTTTTCTCTAAGCTTGCTTTCTCTTGGTAGTAACGTTTATCCTTGTAAACCTACCCTTCACTATCTGTGAGATTCATGTTTTCAGCTCCCTGAAAGGAAGACCCTGGAGCCAGTGACTCAGTATGGCTGTAGTGATCATTGAGAGTCTGGAACCTTACTCCTGAGTGAGTTTTACCTAAGAGCTAGGAAAAGGACCTGTAGCTCTCATAGAGACCCATTACAATGTAAATTCATAACCACCTTTGAATTATTAGTTTTTTATTACTGTCACAAATATCATTGCCCCATCAACAAATGATGGTTATACGCCGCATAATCTTTAAATTTCTTTTTGATACTTTGCAAACTTTAATGACGTAAAGGACAATAAGCACATTTAATGTACGAACCAATAATCTTGTTGACTTGACTTTGCTTTTGTAAAAACTCTTTGGTCTATCAACATCCTTCTGTTCCCTTGTCACTGAACTAGAGCTGTCTTCATGATGGGTAATATGAACAAGATATAGATCCACTCTTCAAGGGGCCCCATGTTCACCACTTGCTGCATAGTTTAACATTCTTCAGTCACCACGTGGGAGTCCTCTCAGTGAGAGCAGTCAGCTGGATCTCTGAAAGTGAACTGTGAAGAGAAAAGGGATTCCGAGTATAAGCAGCGGAGACAGCCAGGTTGACCACTTACTGATCACAAAAGCGTCAGGGCTTCCATTATCATGGCAATAATAACAATAGCCACAGAACCCAAGGAAGAAGAAGAAGAAGGACTGTACATGAAGGCGGCATTGGGCACCCCAGGACCTGCAGTGGGAAGCAATCTGTCCCCCTCATCTATCTTTGGGCCATGGATGCAAATACTATTTCCTAACTGAGTGATAGAACAGGAACTGAGGATCCTCACCCAATAAATTTTTAAGCCAATTTTTTTTTCAAATAAAGCATATACATGTATATTGCAACACATATAAGACAGAATAACTCTTCAGATAATTTAGGCTCTGGTTTGAAAAGGTGATACAAGAGTGTAAAGAAAAGAAACACAGGCTTAGAAGCAGAAATTAAGTTTGGAGCCTGGCCCATTTCATAGAAAAGGACACTATTTTCAAATGAAGCTTTGAATAGGCCAATTACTGACAAGGAAGAAAGTTTCAAAATATCTTTATTCCTTGTAATGGGAAATGCACCAATTAGTATAGGAATAGGCACCTTGAACTGTGCTCAGATATCGAGCCCCATTCAGGTTCTTTTGTGACTTCCATAAGTGACAGAAAATGACAAGAGACAATAGCTTCTACTGTAGACATTAAATTCAGTTTCAAATGAGACCTATTTACTTGAAGAGTTACAATTATATTAAATTACTCTTTGAGACTAATTGACAATAGTGTAGTAGTATATTCTATGACAAGTTTTCAAAAGTACATCTTAATGTTGTGTTTCTAGGCATGCTATTTTAACAGTTTCAGTAGCACTTTCATCAGAAAATCTTTTAAATAAAAAATAACAGAAAAATATTATGTTACCTTACATCTACCAAGACCAACTGATTACTGTCAATTAATCTATTAGAATCCTGAACTAGAGATATAACTCAGTGGTAGAGTGATTGCCAATGCTCTAAATTCAATCCTCAGCACCACAATAAATAAATAAATAATAAATAAATGTGATCCTGTATCATAAAAATATGAAAAATAATTATTTCCTTAAATTATAATTTCTTCATTCTGTATGGACTATTATAAATCCATTATAAGTGATGATATTTTAAATTAAAAAAAATTACAGCTTTAGGGTATGTTTGTTTTTTCTGCTTTATGACCTAAGAAGAATATCTGTTCATTTGCTCTAATATCTCAAACTTATGTTTCTGGCTCTGCAGAGTAGGTTGAAATATAAGGGGCAACCTTACAGAGAGAACATGGGAATAAAGACAAAACTTTTAACACTCATTGTGTGACCTCGGTCACAACTTATGCTCCTTCATGCCTCCTCCGTTTCCCTACTTGTAAGGTGTGGGTGTAAATATCTAGGTCACAGGATCAGATGAAATGGTATTTTAAAAGAGAATATGTGCTCAAGCATTTTGTAAATATTCTAGTTGAATGGTACCAAATTTGTATTGATCAAGTTTACAAGGATTCTAAAGCAACGTGCTCGCAGTGGTAGCTGCCCTGTGAATTCTGAATTTTGATTTTTTTCTTTGTGTTAGGAACTTAAAGCCCATGGCAAGGCTGGGCAGTGATAGCAGGCTGCAACTCCAAAACAATCATGTGAGAAAAAAAAAACAAAAGAAAAAAACAATGCTGAGCTATGATGTTCAGGAATTTTGGTGTATAAAAGAATTTCGGACTAAAGATATTTTCAACTTGTGTCAGGTTTATAGGGGTTGAAGCCTTATTATAAGTCCATGAGAACCTCTATTAGCAAAATGTCGAATTAATTTCTTGTGGAACAACTCTACTGATAGCACCAGGACAATCCAGTCACTAAGCAAGGCTGGATTACTTCCTTTCGCTGTAGAAAAGTGCCAGTGTGATGAGGTCAGGTTGAGGAAGCTGGACCAGATAACTAGAAAAGGTTTATGTCTGGGGAGCCATAAATTAAAATAAATCCTCCCTTAGGGAGCTCTAACTGTAAGCAGTCAAGTTGGTGATTTAACAGTGTCAGCAGACACAGGGGGCAAAGATTGAAATGTTGCTGTCTAGTAGCTCTTTGATCAGCAAACAGCTAGATCAGTTGAAGGAACCTAGATCCTGAGGCGGCTGATACAGCAGATACTTTCACTGTTGATAAATTCTTACAGCTTTCAATGACATTATTATTGCTCTGGAGTCTTATCTGTCAACAAGAAGTTTTTGGAGAACATAATAGATTCATGTTGATAAAGACAATCTTTCATTTTTATTCCTCCTAGTAAAGCAACATACACAGAAGTGTCTATTTTTGAATAATATTTCAATATTCTGTTATACATTATTCTATGAATATGTATATAATTTGAAATTTCTGAACAGTATTCTGAAATGGAATTGACTATGGATTTATCACTGAGCTCACCTTGATGGAAAAGCTATTTTCCTTAGCCAGAGGTCTAGAATGAGTCATGTGGTCAGAAACCAGGATGAGACTACACCTGTGAGTTAAAATCCTTTGCTTTGAGCCAGACACCTGGTGATTTGTGCTTACACTTGATAACAAAGACATGTACTTAAAATTCTAGCGAAGTTAACAAATAACCATTTAATCCCATATTAGCATAATTTCCTATTCACAGCTAAAATACCAATTTCAATCTTATAAATGTTGAGAAATAAAGAGATCTCCATTCTCTAGACATCAGAACTTGGTTTTCTGGACCTAAAGGGATGTAAATGAAGATGTTGAGTGTGTCATTTTGTGGAGTGACGTTCATGCTGTATTGTGTGGCATCTGAGCTCCACACTTATGATATTTATGATGCAAA
The DNA here is from genome assembly GCA_004024765.1 of Zapus hudsonius. Lineage (NCBI taxonomy): Eukaryota > Metazoa > Chordata > Mammalia > Rodentia > Dipodidae > Zapus > Zapus hudsonius. Next base: position 34,316 of record PVHP010010022.1, on the reverse strand, counting down.
TGCTGGTAAGCAAAGTGCAAGTGAAATCAATACGATTTTGTTTAGTATTCATGCCACAGACGCCATCTGTACAATATTCTGTGGGATGATATTTAACAAACTATACAAAGTAATGACTGTTCAAATATAAATGACACTTGATTTTAACTGAAAAGCAATCCTAAAGCACCAAAGAAATACCAGTTATATCCATTCGGAAGCAAGTCATGTGTATTTAAAGAGTCACAAGCCTGAAGAAACTCAACCTCTTTATATAAGAAGACTGAGTCATCATAGTTGTGTCAAAAACAACTGTCATTTTCAGTGGCCCCTAGGGAAGAATAGGAGGTAGAATTGGCTGGGCAGCTTAGGTAACAGAACTTCAAAGTGAATAGCTTTCTCTTTGCCTCCATGTGGAAAGTTTCTTTGAACCTGCAAGGAGAACCTGTTTTTTCCCCCTTATATCTTTCTTTTATCTCTCTGAGAATGATTCTTAGAAAATTAAGGTTATTCACTTCCTAAAGATTCATTTTATTACCTAATATTGCTGGGAATATTGACCCTTTCCCAGAAATCCTGACTGCCTAAGTCTATTTTTCTTCTTTAAAGTAATTCCATTTTTTCATAAAATCCTAAATAAGAGTCATTGATAATTTCTCTTCATCTCTGGAGATGCCCTCCTGTTTCAGAGAACCACTCCCTTCACTCAAGTTCTAATAAACTTTACTGAGTTTTACCCTCCTATGATCTGTGAAATTCATTCACAGAATTCATGATACAAGAACCTGAAAACCCACTGACTCTGTGAAATTTCTGTGTAACAGTGACAATCCAGCAATCTATTACTCCATTGTTAAAGTTCAACCATATCAGAGAATGGCTCCATAGCTCTCAAACACACCCCAGATTCCCAAATCACTCTAACAAAACACAAAGAATTGGAAGTGCTTAAGAGCATACCATATCTTTGTTCTCACTGGGCCATTATGAATCTTATATCTAATGCCTTAACTGATGTCCAACTTCACTGAGATTAATACCCTGTTACAGGAAGAAGTTCAGAGTTCTCATTTCTTTAAAACAAAAAAAAGAAGGATGGAAGAACAGAAGGAAGGAAGGGGAAGGGAAGGAGGGAGGGAGGGAAGAAAGAAAAAAGAAAGGAAGGAAGGAAATAATGAAGGAAGCAATGAAAGAAGAAAGGAAGGGTGAGTTAAATAAATGAGAACTAACTGTACTGATATGATGAAATTATGTCACAAAAACATAAAATCATAGAAACTCCAGATTTATGTCACAAGTTCAGTATGATAGTCACATATGTCCTATCCATAGATTTGGTATTGAACTAGATGAGGTTAAAAGAGATCAACGGTACTGAAGTACTATCCAGGACTTCAAGTAGTCACTTAAGCAAGATGGTCTTAGAAAAAGGTTTCACAAATGGTAGAAATAGCTTAATTCTGGCTAGAGCAGCCATTCAGCCTGAAGGGGCAAGGAAGTATGTCTACTGTAGAGGCATAAATATTTAATAGGCTTGACTTCTGGAGGAGCTCAAGCTTATGATATAACCATGAATCATCTCTGATGCTCATGAGATCATTGAATCAAGCTGGCCTGTGAATGCACCTCTTGTGTAAGCACCCTGGGACTAGAACCAAGAGCTCAGCTCAGCTCAGGTCTGCTCTACTCTGTCTACTCCATGCACCTTCTTCTAGCTGGGCTCATCCCCTCCACAAATTCCCCTAGAGCTTCCCACTCCTGACACTCACCCTATTTTTAAGAGGGCATCCTATGCCATGAGTTTCAGAAATGGCTTTGGACTTGGAATCCAGGTGAAATCTGGGCAATTATGGTGATGGTTTGTATGCCCTCTAAATTATGTGGTAGATATAAGCCTTTGTGGGCCAGGAGCAGACCACTGTGGTTTGAATCTTGATCCCTTGGTATGGGAATTTTGGGGTGTTGTCTTTGAGAGGAAGGGAGCCATATATCATCTCTTCAATGGGCAGTAACTCAGGAGCTGAGGCGCCAGGACATCCAAGGGTCACACAGAGCTTCAACTGTGTCAGTGGCCTTTTCAGTTTATATTATGAATTCAGATGAATGAAAATTTCAGACCACACGATGGTGAAATATAGAATTTAAAAAGTGTTTTTTAGACGTCTATACAAGTTAGGCACTCCTCTGGAACAGTAGGCAGTCTCCAGGGAGGAGAAGACCTCATAAGGTGATTTTTATTATTGTTTTTATGGAATAGGAAATTCCTTCAGGGAAGAAAGGCCAAGTTAGCAGGTTTCTAGAAAAGGGACAATATTTTCAGATATCTTAGTTATGGTACAGAATTTGTGGGAAAGCAGCAATATTCCCAGAATTCTTAGCTCTCTAGGAAGGGTGTAAGCATAATCCCTTAGAATTTTTTTTTTCCAGAGGTGTAACTTTCTAGGAAAGAAATAAGAAAAATCCAAGATTTTCCTTTCTGGCTCAATGACATTTTTGACATTTAGTCAAGTAAAATGTATTCATTTTGGGGTCCTGTTACCCTAAGTTGTCTCGCCAATTTCTATATCATATTCTTCAAATTCTTTTTTTTCCACCCCAAAGACCTGCATGTTACAATCTTGCTCCCCAGGTCCTGCTACTGGGGAGAAGTTAGAGGAAGTTCATCACTGACCTAAAGACTGTCTATGACACAAATGAGGTCTGATGAGAGGACCTTAGGTAATTGGAAGTGTTTTGTGAAACGTTTTTCCCTGGACAGTCATAGACACATATCTAGATACTTCAGATAGGGTACAAATGACAGACCAAAGCACCATTGAACCAAAATCCAATTTTTGGTGAACTTACTGGGGTTACTTACAAAGCATGGGTAAGGGGATATTTACTGAGCACAGGTAAAAATCATGGATAAATGAAAGGCAATTGCATCATTGAAGAGCCCCCCAACATAAGTGATGATTCATGAAAGCTCCATCCCTGGAGTTGCACACTGCTCTGATCTGAGAGTCTCTCCCTACAGCAGTTTTTACTGTTTCTATAACATTTGCATGAGTGGTAGTGACCTTTTAAGTTTCAGTTTTCTCAAAGTTAGTTACCTCCTGATTCTCCTTTCAGGTAGGAATATTCAATACGATGTTTTAATTAGAAGGAACTAGGAACAACCTACACAACAGGGGCCATGACCCCACAGATAATAGTAGATACCTATCCCTGCCTTCTTATTACTTTGATTACCAGATGTGCTGACATTTTTAGCCACAGATCCACACAGGCACAAAAACAATGGTCCAACCAACCATGAACCGAGAGCTCTGTGACTTCTGGAGGAAGTCTCAGTGAGCCAAAAGGATCTGTTTGAGTTGTCTTTCTCAGGTATTTAGTTATAGAGATGGGCAGCTGAATGCTTATAAGCTGTCAACAGATTCTCAGAGAAGGTCAAGTAGCACATTACTATCAGCAACTCATTGGCATCTGGCTACTCAGGAGAGCCCATTATTGCAGTTACATAACTACTTCTCTCTACTTATGTCCTAAGAAATTCCTTCATCCCACAGAGTTTGCAAGGGCAGAAATAACTGTCATGTAAATTTTGTGACTGCTTGAATTGATTCATTATCATCTTGTCTTACCTTCCCTGGTCCTCTCTTATCATCCTTCTGTGCTATCCCCCATAACATAATTTGGGCTCATCTACTAATGTTCAAGATCATTTTAATGATTCTTAAACTTTTCACCATGATGAACACTGACAGAAATTATTTCTCCTTGGCTCTTTTTAAAAAAATATTAGAGAAGGAGCATAAAAATGGCAAATAAAATCTGGGAGTTAAAAACCTATAAGGAAATATTCTCTATTCACATTCTATTTTCAGAAGCCTAGAGTCTTATGTACATATTTAAATAGCCTTATACTTGATTGAATAGCAAAAAAAAAAGGTTTCAGAGGTTTGAAAAATTGCTGAAACTATTGACTTTTGAAAAAATCAAAGGAAAAGTTTAAAGATGCAGGCAAGTGTATTAGATAAGAGCCACTATGGGAAGGCTTGCATTATAATTTAAGGAAGACATGTTGGAAATAAAAGGAGTTAACATCTTTAAGTGCCTTGCTATTTCCAACCCTTTGTAACTAAAATAAAACCTCATAACAAGCTCATCAGGTATGGAGTATAAACTCACTTAAAAACTGCAGCTCATCTACCAAGCTCTCCTTCTCGCCCGCGAGGGATTCCTGTTCTGTGCTCATGAGGATGTGAACTCCATTTTGCCAGTTGAAATCTAGTTACTTTATAAAAGTGTCTCAGTTCATTGAGTGCATGTGAACTCAAATTGCTTCTACCAGAAAGTGGGAAATCCTGAAAATGTGTATGTATATAAGTAGTGTTGAGTTCAATGGTTGAAGTCCATACTGTTAGCATATTTAAAAGTCTGAGAATAGTCATCAACAAATCATAAACTGAGAAAATACATAGTATTGGTTTGTGCATATATACATAGTGGAAAAAATAATTCCATTCATGTTTTGTCCATTGGCCATTTTCATATTGTTTATATTATAGCATCTTTAGGTTCGGTACTAAAACAGGTACCCAAGATAGTTATGACTTGCCTGTTTAAAAGGCATATACTGCTGTTTATGAATCTTATAAGATAATGATATCCCATGAAAATATAAACAAATTATTGTAAAAGCTAGCATAGTTGTTTATCAATTAGGCCAGTGTACACAAGCTAAGTATGTATGGAAAATTGGTTCCCAAATCCCAAAGGATACCAACATTTATGAATGACTAAGTACCTAATGTAAAGAGACACAGTATCTATAAATAACCTGTGCGCATCCCCAGGCTTTTGATGATCTCTAGATTACTCATAATATCTGGTTCAGTGTAAGCACTCTATAGTTGTGGCATTAAACTGCTTACAGAAAAGTGACAAGTCAATATGTGTTCAGTATACTTTTTCCCAAATATTTTTGATCTTTATTTATTCAATCTGTAGACCTGTTAGCCTTATTATATGTTGTTTCATTCCTTCTCTCCCACCACCTTCCTTACTCCCTCACTCTTTTCTTCCTTCTCTTTTCTCCTACCTTGTTTACATATTTTTTTCTTTTATGAACTCTGCATGGAACTGAGATGATGTTGAGTGTCTTTCCCTTTCTTAAACTCCACCATCCGAAATTTATTTTGCTTAAGGATCATTCTCAAATATTCTGTGGTTAGACTAACCGTTTTTCAAAAGTGAGTTTTCACCACTACATCTAAAGGTATTGATATATTTGGAGCAGAAAAGAAGGAACTAAGATCCAGAATTCTTTATGCAGAGTTTATCAATTTACCCATCTGTACACCTATGTAATCTCCATAAAACCTCTTTCAGGCTCCGGATAAATGCTTCTGAAAACCATCAGTTTGAGTGAGGCATTGACAGGTATTACATTGCATATTTGACACTTATGCATATTATTTAATAATTATTAACTCAATTTCAATTCCTATCAGTGTAGTTCTGGTCAAATATGATTAAAATCAGACATTTTAACTTGGACATGTAAAGAAAGACTCTCTAACTTGCTATGTTAGTTTCTATGATTAAAAACCAACCATCTCAAACTTTATCTCTTAAAAAGTGCACACAATTGTTTATTATCTCACATTTTCAGACATTGGGATTAGACAGATCTTCTGCTTACGGTCATACAGGTTAATGTAAGATGTTAGATGGACCTATGATCAGGTCTGAGCTTCTTTTCTGCTTTCTTTTGCTATAACTGAACACCATAAAGTGAGACATGTGAGTCACAGATTTTTTTAGCCCAGAGGGGGGCATCGTAAAGATATCACATGACATAAAAGAGCAAAGAAGATAGTTCACTTTATGTAAGCTCTTCTTTCATGTGTGTGATCTGCATGTGATGACTCACGTTCATGTATGTGTGGGTACATGTGCACATTTGTGCATGTGTGTGGAGTCAAGTGTTGATCATTTTCCTCTTTATTTACTGAGTCAAAGTTTCTCACCTGTACCCAGAGCTCACCAATAAAGCTAGCATATATAGCTAGCCATTTTATCTGGGAGACCCTTGCCTCCTGAGTACTGGGATATTAGCCATGTTACCATGGCCACCAGGCATTTATGACGGAGTCTGGGATCTGAGTTCCATTCCTCATGCTAGCAAGGCAAGGGCTGTATCCACTTGGCCATTCCCTCAGTCCCTAGACCTCGTCTTCTAAACTCACTAAGATAACCATGGTGGACATACCCTTGTGACTTCAATGAATCCTTGTTACTGGCTAAAATTTCCACCTGGTAGTGCTGTTTTGGTGATGATTGAACCTCAACTGTAGCAGCTCTGGATCCTGGTCTATCAACTTGTGCATGTTAGAGAATCTCAGTATTGTGATTGCACAACTAGGGTCCTTGGCTCCAGGGGACCCTTGCTGTCTAGGTATTTGATAGAATTAAAATCTTGGAATCTTCTTTCTTTTAGGGACATAGGGTAGTTTCTTCCTTCAGTTTTGTACAAAGAAATTTTATTTATGATAAGGTGATGAAGAGAATTATATGCTACAACCTCCCCCCATCATATAACATGGTTAAAAGAGTTGAAGTTCATCCCTTTGTTAAATTCCTTTGTTATTATCAGCACCTTACTAACAACAAGGCATTTACCCAAGGAGTAGAAACCATAGTGCTGTCTGACAATGGGTTTCCTCATGGTTTGCAGAAAGAGTGTAGAGTGCCAAGGAAAATCAAACATCAGTTCTCTGTTGTAAACATTTCAGTGGAAGTTGCACTATTAGACTTGAAAGTTGTGTCCAGTGACCTTTCTGGTAGCACAGTAGGAAAGCTAATGAAATGTAATTGTGGCAGAAGTTCTATAATGTTAGTTATTGTACACTGATGAAAATTTATGTAAAATCATTGACCACAAAATAATTTACTTAACACACTTATCAATATCTTATTAATTTTCAGTATGTCAGTCACTGAGTCTGATCTATAGATGCCAAGAAACAGGTAAGAAATACAAGAAATATTCTTTGTTAGAGAATATTGTCAAATGTCAATGACACTCTGGCAGAGTTTTAGTAAGCCACAGGCAGCTCGGGAACAAAAACTGACTGCTGCAAGGGTCCCACACTGTAAGAAATTACCTCATTTCAGCATCACAAAGAGGCTTTACAAGATGAAAATGACTACAGCCTGCCAGTGGAAGTGGTACAATGTAAGCTTATATCTGGGGACTGTCAACCCCCCGGGCTCCTTGCCACAGAGCTCTTCATGACAGACAGCAGATACAAAGATACAAGTTGTACATTTCCATGATGGCCACAGCTCCTATGTCTAAGGAACTCAGAAAAATCTGACAAAGACACACTCATATGAATAGGCCTAATCAGTTCTTTAAGGAAACTTAATACCATGTGTGTGTGTGTGTGTGTGTGTGTGTGTGTGTGTGTGTGTGCTCACGCCTTCCTTTTCTCTTGTTTCAAAAGGTGTCAGTTAATTTTCCTAAAGTTTGGCAGGATTTTTAATTGCTTATTTTTAATATCATGGCATGCAAAAAAATAATAAGGTGAAGTCATTACTGCACACATTCTCCATGAACACTTCTCTATCTCCCATCAGAACAGAAAGATACCTCAAGGCCAAAATGTGCTAGGCTTTTTGCCTGCCTGAAACCAGCATATAGTGAGTGTTTTGACAGAGCAAAAGGTGAAACCTGAAGTGTCCAAGAACATTAAACGGCTGGGATGGCACATATGTTCTCAGCAATGTACAAAGACGGGATCCCTCTGCAAGCTCCTCATACTCCCATGGCTGTTTCAGTTTGTCCTCTGATTACAATCAAGAAATGTGTTCTGTTCTAGGCTTAGTTCAAGACAAATCTCCATCAAGTTGATTTCTGGGCTGAAGAAGATGGATGAGGTTTTCCTTCAGTCTTGCCCTTAGTTTTGAGAGTTTTATTAGTGATGACCTATGAATCACTTCTGGCTTTGCTCTGAGGTCAAATGGAAATGCCAGCTATAAAATGCAATTATTTGAGAGAACTAGGTCACAGTTTGTGACAGTTTTATAAGAATTTGACTTCTATTTTAAAATAAGATCCACAAATACACGCAGAATATTAATAAGTGATAGTAATGTGTGCCATATTCTGTATTCTGAGTATAGCACACACTAAGTGTTATGAACAATGACAGAGAGAGAGATAAACATGAACCAGTGAGATTAAAAATAAGATGATTGGTGGGTGAGCAACGAGATCATTAAATTGAACTTCCTAACGACCTGCATATTCTCATACAATTTTGTTTATAAGCAGATGGTAGGCCAAATATATCCTGTAGGTCATGGTTTGCCAAGCTTTCTTTTAGAGCAACATTGTAAGTTTAGAAATGAAGAAGCCACGTGACTAACCTGGTCTGGCATCTCGCACGTGGTCCTGATGCTTATTTTCAGACACGAACATGGTACTTTCCAACAATGTCTAAGCAGCATTTTTATTTCAGTTCTTAAAATATGCTATTTTTGCTTGGTGGAAAGTAAATGCCAAAAATTCCAGAGCTTTAAACCGATGAGATGGATGCATAGATGCCTTGGTTCATCATTTTCTGTGCTGATCCCCACATTCCCACTGTCCTCACTCCAGCAGAGAACAGTAAGTAGTTCCATCATATCCAAGGAAATGTCCTTGATAGTTACAGTGGGAAGTGGGGAATAGACATTCATGAAAGACTGAATGCCAAGAGGTGCATCTCATTCAAATGACTGTGATATAAGTAATATTATTTTTGGTTTCCTAAAACTTCATTGAAAGTATGCCTTGGAATTATGTACACATTATGGAAAACTATAACATCCTTATGAGTAATGGAGACTTGGACAAAAAAACCCCTAGCATGTGCTATGTCTTTAAGTACATAAAAAATGCACAAATCTTGTAAGAGTCTCTCTCTGCACTGATTCCTAAGAGTGGCAAGCAGTATTTAGGGCTCACCTCTGTTTCCATGAAGAGCGACTGGACCTTCCTCGTAGGCATAGACTTTAATTACAACTTACTGACAGTCCCTTGATGCATGATCCATCAGCTTCATTTCATTAAGCTCATCACAGAAGGTGGGAATTCAGCCCAGCATTTCTGTCCCAGAACTGACATTCATCACCCCAAACCTCTGACCTGGAGTGAGAATACGAAGGCTCACCATGTCTGTAGGTTCATAGCTACCACCTTTTTCTTGAAAAAAAAAATTCCAAGTCTTTCTGCATACTGTGCTCACTGTAGAGAAATCTAAGAGGTAAGTCCAAAGATTTTTTTTTTGTCTCAGATTTGTAACTCCCTGTCAAAAATGCCTAGGACAAAAGTTACTTGTGTCACAGTACTTAGACTGAATTGCTTTCTGTCTGCTTTCTATGAATGGTTTTAATTTTGAAAATAAAGCATCAGATCTGTCAGCTGGACATAGTATTGACCTGTTTTATCCACATTTCAAATACTGGCACCAATTTTGTGCATCATGAAAACCAATGCTTTTATCTCAGATGTAAAGGAAGAGTGGGTAACTACAGGTCCATATTTGTGACTGTTATAGCAATCACAGTTCATTTAATAACTATACGTATTAAGTTCTACATGAGAATCATGTTGGTAGTAATCTACAATCCTTAAACAAGCCCTGTAGGCAATACTATCTGTAGTTTCCAGGTGAAGATATTGACCTTCGTTAACCAGAGCATTTGGCTGACTTTTGTGAGGCCTACAGGTTAAGTGTTCATACCATGTTTCAATTCCAAATCTCCTTTCCTTCAAAGCTATACATATAGATATATAGATATATAGATATATAGATATATAGATATATAGATATATAGATATATAGATATATAGATATACTTCATATATATGTTAAAAGTATATATATATATATATATATATATATATTTGTTGGTGTTGTGCACTTTCCCGTAGCATCATGTTTGGTCACCCAGAGAGGAAGAATGGGATTGCCCTGCCAGGTTCATCTTTTGGATCAAGATATTCTGCTTTTCACTGGCAAGAGGGCTTCCTTCTATCAAGTGTTCTTCTCTAGAAGGAACCTCTCAAATCAAACGGGTGACCTATTATCATTTTATCATCTTCTCTCAAGTCCACAATCCTCAGTCTGTTTACTAAATAATCAATTATTTGTGTGCATCTTGTCCCATACAATTCCTTGATATTCTTTGAAATCCTTTCAAAAATAAGTTCATGTCCGTGGAGAAAAAACCTGTGCGGGATGGAATCAGTGGTTTGTGTTAATATCTTTATTTTTTATTTATTTAATTAATTCATTTATATTGTTGCTTTACACCTGAACTTTATCCCCAGCCTGTAGCAGAAACTTTGAAAATCTTAGTGATTCTCTATTAAGTACAAATTAACAAAATCTCAGAGTGATTCTCTACTAAGTACAAAAGAAAGAAAAAAGATACTGATATTAAAGTGAGAAAATGATGGTTTAGATCAAAAGCCAGCACAGCACCCATTGTACAAGGGCAGAAATTTATACTGTGATATATGAATATGACAGGAGAGTTTAAGACTGATATGGATCACACTTATTTCACTTATACTCTCAGGAAGCAATGTTTAATGCATATATCCATATCGACTATAGAATTATGTCCCTGGTTTTGACAAACTCTTCTCTATACAGGAAGATTATCGAAAGCCTCATTCATCACAGTGCTCCAAATTTAATCTAGGAGCCCACGGTTGCTGGAATTTTATCACCTGAGAAGCATACATATGCATTACAAGTATTTTTCTATGAACAGTACAGTCCTTTTGTCTTGCCTCTCTGCATTTTGTAAACAAGCAAAGAGAGCTACAGACTGATTTCCAAATTTACTTAGCCAATATTTGTGTCAGTAGTTTTTTTTAACACTATATTGAAATTTAGAATTCCTGGGATACCATTTTCTCTTCAGAAATCTAAGACTGGGATACTACTATTCACAATACATTTGAGAAATAGATGCTGGAGACACCTTTGGATAGGGTTATCCTTCTATTTTTACTTACAGATTTCCTCATAATAATTGTATGAATGCAAGTTTAAATTGCCATTTTAACTATTTTGATCAATTTTTGTATTAAATTTGATATTAATCTAGCATTAAGAATCAATTCCATGGAAACCTTCATTCTCTTTTTTAAATAAATCTTTATTATCCAAAAATAGATAAACTGTAGGAACAAATAATGTGTTGGTGTTCCCATTTCTCTCCTCCCTGTCCACAATCATCTGGCTATCCTCTTTCATGGGCTTACTGGATCAGTCCATGGGGCAGGGGGTTATGGATAGCCTAGGAGTCAACCAGGTTCCACCCTCCTCTTTGTATGTTGTTGCTGAGGGGGGCGATATCTCTGGATATTCTCCCCCACCATGGCTCTTACCGTCTTTCTGCTCCCTCTTCCGCTCAGTTCCCTGAGTCATGGTGTGTGAGTATTAAGGCTGCTTTATTGTTGAGGTCTTAAGGGTCTCTGTACTTCTTTAGCTTGTGTTGGAAATTGTTGGTGTCTGTCTCACTGGCTTATCCTGGCTTGACCGATTGGCTGTGGTTATAGTTCTCTTGCTTATCCCACCACTCTCTGAGGTAGAAACCCTCATTCTGACTCGTATTTTAACTTTGTATTCAAAGTTAGATAACAATTTGGTATATTCATGAATTTCACAGAAAAAAATGGTAAGTCTTCTGCCGAGACTTTCATTAAAATGTTTTGAAATGGAGTCCTACTGCAACCTCTACAGAAGTGGGATGATGAGCAAAAGATCTATTCCCACAGCAAGGCAAATAGCCTAGGGAAGAATAGTGGAGATAGGCACCAAGGGGGCCCAAAATTGTCTGAAAAACAAATTCATAGACTCTTAAAAAACCTAATAACGCTGCAACATTTAAGCTCACCCATCATGACTCAGAAATTTGTAGAACAGGTGGCAGAAAGAATGTAAAAGCCATGGGGGAGGGGGAGAATATCTAATGCATAAAAGGGAATGTCATCCTGGATTCAATGATTTCTCTAATAACTTATGATACTGAGCATATTGTTTTGCTAATATATATAAAATTTTATTCCAATAAAAACGTTAAAAATGTGTTGAAATGAAGTAGACTATAAATAAATACATTAATTAAAAAGTTGAAGGCTGGGAGATGTCTCAGCGGTTAAAATGCTTGCCTGCAACACCTAACCACCAGAGTTCTATTCCCCAGTATCCCCAGTATCCCCAATTTCCACGTAAAGCCAGGAACATAAAGCGGTGCATGCATGTGGAATCTGTTTGCAGGGGGGGGGCGCTCTGGTGCACCCATTCTCTCTGTCTCTCTCTCCTCTCTATCTATCTCAAATTCTCAGCAATTAAAGATGCTTATTTGGAAAGCCTGCCAACTCAGGTGTGATTTCTCAGTACCCACATAAATCCAGATGCAGAAAACCAGCCTATGCATCAGGGGTTCATTTGCAGCAGCAAGGGACCATGGCGTATTTATATCTCTCTCTTCTGGTAAATAAATGTGAATTTATTTTTAATACTAGAGAATAATTTTCTCCAATCTATTTTCCCCTTTAACTGATTTTAGGAATGTCTTTGCCTGAAAGAGTTTTAATACCAGTGAAATGCAGACTGTGACAAAAAAAAAAAAACCCTTCAGTTATACTTATTGATTTCTAATTGTTTTGACTATGGAGATTTTGTCCGTGTTTTAGAAGCACTGCTGAGTATGCCTGACCGCCATCACAAAGGTGAAAAAAAATCCTCAAAGGAACATTGTGAAAGTGGTAGATTCAAGCATTAGCACCAAAAAGGAGTAAACCTGCTGTTTTTAAAATATCTCCTGCCAGAAATGTAGCATCCTGGACTCAATTAATGTAATTCTTTTATTAGTAAACAGCCAGTGAAGCAAAACAGGAGGAAAAGATGAAGTGAAATAAAGACAACTTTAAGTTAAAAAATCTCTCAACTTCAAAAAAGTTTGCTTTTGCAATTTACAACAGTTGATCTAATCTCTCTAATGATTACAATTTGATGGGCTAGCCAACCAAACCAACAGGAAAATAAAATAAAATAAAACAATAAGATCTGGAATGAGATGTAAAGTTATTATGCTTTGAACTAAAACCAGACACTTTGGAATTCTAAGGCAAATTTTTTGTAGAATCTCTGGAGATGGTGCAGTGTGCTGATTGCACAGACCAGGAGAAATCACTCCTGGCTGGCCTGTCCCTTTGGGCAGAGTGTAATTTTAACAGTAAGGCAAAGAAGTGTTGAGGGATGAAAACTCTAGTAAAGACAGCTTTCTTATCAAAAAGATAGCTGATCCCACAGTTATATATTAAGCTAAATCATTGATTAAACTCCACTCCACAAATTGTGGCCAGTTTCGGTCCTAGGTTCTGTCCTCCTCAAGAAGTGAAGACCGGAGAGAAGGTGGTTGAGCTTCTCCAAAGATACAGAAGCAATAAGCATTGTTAATTCCAACCAAACAATCAATGTTTTCTTCCAGATATAATCAAAACAACTTTTATATTTGAAAATTATTTTGTCTTTTTCCTTTCTTTTCGGCTTCTCTACATATGTGAAAATAATTTATTTTTAAACATTTGATTTATTTTTGTTTTATGTTTTCTCTTGGTAATAATGAAATATATCATTGAGATCCTCAAAATTTTATCAAAATATACATGATTTTTCCCAATAAAACAATAGCAGTAAGAAAAATAACCCCTGATAACATATCAAACCTCTAAAATTGATCAATACATTTCTTAAATGAATATTCATTAGACCATTGAAATCCCCACCAACACCATACCTTTATCCACTCCATGCTGTCAATGACTAGCTACATAATTCGTCTAAAAATGCACAGAGATATGTAATGTGTAAGATACAGCAATCACAGAAGGGTGATGATGGAGATGGTCCAGTATAGCTCTGCTCTGGTTACTTTTATGATTCAAACGTCTTCCACTATAAACAGATAAACATCTGAACAAGAACTTCCATTACTTTGGCTTAATTTGGAACTAGGCATTGCATTAGTAAGTAGCACGTATGGAAGAAAGGGAAAAGGATGAAAGGGAAAGAGAGAATGAGGAAGAGAGGGAGGAAGAATGATCAAACTAAATGTGCATTAAGGAGATGAATGGGGATGAACATCATCTCCACAAGCATGAGTGCCAGAGAGGACCTGTCACTGACTGGGTGCAACTCTCCATAGCTCCAGGAAAAGCCATGCATATCTGTTACCCCAGTTCTGTGGGGAAGGGGTGGAGACAAGAGATTGTCTAGGGTTTGCTGGTCAGCCAATCTGACTGAAAATCACAAACACAATCTCAAGAAAATAATGCAGAAGTGTGATAGAGGAAGACCTCTCTATGTTCTCCTCTGCCTTTTACACAAGTGTGCATGGGATAAGAAAGTCACATCTACACACACACATAAAAACAATGCAAATTTATCACATAACACACAGCATGAATGTACACACCATAAAAATCAGTATTGTGTAATTATATATACTTATCTATAAATAAATAGTTTTGAATGTACATTGAGAGTAGTTTTCCAAACCCATACCTTTATTCCATCCTGGCCCAAGGATATGGTGATATTTTTGCCCTGGACCATGTGATGTCTTTGCCTAAAACAATTGAATCAAAGAAAAAGGTATAGTAAATAATTATGCTTCTGTATTAGACAGGGTTCTCTAGAGGAACAGAACTAACAATGAATTGTAGTAAAATGGGGAATTTGTTGATTAGCTCACAGCAGTCCAACAAGAGCCCAAGAGTCAAGGAACCAGTATCTGCTCAGTTCATGTGGCTGGATACCTTTAGCAGTCCCAATTCAGCACTGAAGGTCTGGCTGCTTCCTGGAGAGCTGCTGGAAGGCTGAGGAAGCTTCCTTCCAATGCCTATGAAGAGATGCACAACACCAGCATCCTAGCAGGCAGTGAGGCAGGTGGAAGAGAGAGAGAGAGAGAGAGAGAGAGAGAGAGAGAGAGAGAGATTTATTTCTCCTATATATAGGGTCTTGCATCCCTTCCCCAGACTTATTGACATCCTGTGTCTCTGGGATTTCCTTCCTATACTGCCCTCCCAGGAAGGGAAGTTTGTTTCTAGCATCACTGAGCTTCCTTACATCCTGCCTCTAATGAAAGGGCTGCCTTCCCATCAACAACGTCAGAAACCCACCCAAGATTACTAAAATAGTCAAGTTGACAACATAACCTAACCATCACAGCATCCTAAATCAAATATGAGACATGGCTTCTATAAAACTATGATCCACAAGTATAGTTTTTTTTACATTTTAATGTGTCATGAGACTATATTCATGAAAAATCTGCATCCAAGACCATATGTAGTACACAAAGCTAGGGTGTGTATTACCTGACACTTTAAAGGATATGTTTATGACTTAGTGATAGCACATTGGAATATTTTCCCCTAGGGTTGCTATGACAAATTACCACACACAAGATTTTTAAAGCAACAGATATTTATTCCCTCAATTTTCTGGAGTCTAGACACAGCACATTAAGGAATTAGTGGTTTTAGTTCCTCTGGAGGAAGCCAGTGACAATCTGTCCCATGCCTTTTCTGAGTTCTGGCAATTAGCTGAAGTCTGTGGTGTTCCTTGGCTTATAGGAGTTCTCCATGCTGGTCATAGGAATGTGATTTACCTGGAAGTTTCATTACCATAACTCAATTAATTATATATTCCAAGGCCTTTTCTCCAAATATATTCATATTATATATTCTCATAATATATTCTAAGGTTTGAAGCACACAATAAATTTAGGGTACCCTGTGTATCCCAGTACAAGTATTTTAAAGTTTGAATTTCTTCTAAGGGTAAGAAAGGAGTCAATCCATTGCAGCATCTATAGTTATCAGCCCATTACAAATAGCGTCCGTTTTTTAAGTCTACTAATAAATTTGCTGCTCAAATGGAATTGTCCCAAAATATATGAGTATTATTAGACACAAACTCTTTTAAGTTTTATTTTTGCCATTGCATAAAAATAAAAACATACATTGATATAATATCAATATTTTATGTCTAATGGGCCAATAATTTAAATTTATTTCATATTTAAAATATCTGCACTTTCTTAGTTCTTATTAATTTTGAAGCTCTCTGCAGATATCTAAGCTTTAAAGCGTTCCTCCTATTTTATTGCTTTTTTTTCTCAGCAGTCCAACGTAATCGTGATGTGCAAACTGTGTAGTTAATGCATAACCAAGTGTAAAGTAGCTGTTAGGCCACTAACTAAAAGCTTGGCATATCAACAAACAGCAAGACAAAGTATGATTCTTTTGACAAAACAAAGATGAATATAAAATATTGCATTTTATCCATTAGTATTTTATTTTGGCTCCATCATCTACAGAGAAGAAAGAAGTAGCTTTACCTTGAATCCACTTCACAGACTGTCAGCCTCACTTTCAGTTCTCAGCACTGACCCTCCATTGCGACATCCATCCCATTCCTGAGAGGCTTCCTACTTCATGGTGTCACCTTACAACCACTCTTAAGCCAACTGACAGACCTCCATCCTGTATCTTTGGGTCTCTGATGAGAGCAACAGTTTGGATCAGCTAGTCTGGATGCCGTGTGGAGGACCTGAGAATGGGAATGTCTTATCTTCCTGTAATCTCAGGCAGTGCTCTGGTGCTGGCCTGTGGGGAAGTGGGGTTGGGGGGGTGCTACCTGGAGATGATCTGAAGCTGCTCACCTGGTCTCTGTTTTCTTCTCTTTTGGAGTCTTTTGATTATGCAGGGCTGGTGTGAGTGGGGTGAATGCTTTCCCAGTAGTTTTCAAGCTGGCTCATGCAGGACAGGGTGAGAAGAAGGATTCCAGATCCAGGCTGACTGCCAGTAACTCCCTCCCGCTTCTCTGTCTTAAAATGTTTCTTACAGATCTTGAACAGGAAGCTGTAAGGGTGGAGAATCACCAGGTATGCAAAAGGTAAGGGACCAGAGAGCCTCCAACCCACAGTATGATTGCACCCAGTTGGCCTCCATGTGTGGCAGTCTACAAAGAAATGATGAAAAAGTGGTACAATCCATGAGGTGGCTGAGTTTCCCTTCTATCTGCGTTGATATGGGCTACAGCACTGTACCCTTTCTCAGAAGCATAGGACAGTGAAGCAATCAAAACACCCCACATTCAAACATGGGGAATTCAAATTTCCTCTCAACTTCCTGTCATTTCCTAAATTTTCCCTAACATTTCTCTTTAATTCAAAAAAAAAAAAAAAAGGGAAACTAGGAAGAATTAAGGACTGTCACTGAATTTCTGTCATGTCTTTCTCTCTAGCTACTCTTCTTTCTCTCAAAGGAGAGAATGGTCTTTTTTTTAATTGTCCACAATAACTTACAATATTTAGTGGGCAAACAATAAGTTGTTATCCCCAATTCTCCAATGCTCCCCCTCCCCCATCCACAACCAGCTGGATATCCTCGCACCAGGGTTTGGGGATTATTCTCTGTACCACTCTGACTCTCCTTCTCACTGGGCTTATTGGCCAGGCGACTTATCTAAAAATGAAAATTCTCTGAAGGTTGGCATTCCTTTCTCCTACAGAAAGCACATCTATCAAGGTTATTGTCTTACTTTATCCACAAGCACTCACATGCTGTAATTCCTAAGAATTAACATCTGATCATCTTTTTCTTCCCCTGCAGATCACCTACTCTGTCAATTCTAGTTGGCTTTGATGTTTTGGAGCCTCTGGTAAAATAAAAACATGTGAATATAAGAAAAAAACTGAAGAAAAAAATCATCTTAACATATTTTAAATGTCATGATGATTAAATACTATAAATATTTAAAATTAGCACTTCATCTACAATGCCCCCAACAAATCATGAGTCAGCACCCACCTTAAATCCCAGCACTTGGGAGGCAGAGGTAGGAGGAGAGCCTTCAGTTCTAGGCCACCCTGAGACTACAGAATGAATTCCAGGTCAGCCTAGGCTAGAGAGAGACTCCATCTTGAAAAAGAAAAAAATATCATGCAACAACTACCCATTGACGATTTAGCATATGTCATCAGCAAGTAAAAGTTAGGAATCAACAGGTATCACCATGAATGTCCCTGGCCTTTTGGGTAAGACCACCATATAGTTACAAGTACAATAAATCGTACAATGGGTGGGGGAGGCATTAAGGGGTCAGAAGAATTACAGACATGGGTGCTTCCCTGTGTTGAATTGCCATGGCAAAGTTTTCTCAGGAAGAGAGATAGCAAAAAAGTGTCTCTTTCTATAGCTTCTTTAGTACTAAGCCTTAGGGAATATGTCTCTGTGGTTATAGTTTTACTTCTATACCTCTATCTATAAAAATGACAATATTTTCTGCTAAGCTTCACTCCCTATTGGCTTCTTGTTGAGAACTGGAAACTTGATAGCTAACTTTTCTTTCACTTAAATGACTACTTTTTAAACGATGCAGGTAGACCTATCTGACATGTACTAATTAATTAAATTTAATTAATTGAATACATCTGAGGATTCTGTTAAAATATAGTCATTTTAATGTGCCTACTTTACTGACAAATCCAGTTATAAAAATAATGACAAGTATGTGTTTACCTACCTCTAGCTGGCTATATTTACAATAAATGAAAAACAAGTCACTACCTAAGAAAAACTTTAAAAAAATAATTTTTAAATTCAACGAAGCATAAATGAAGAGCATAAACTAACGACTCATGTGTAACTCCTCTAAATTGAGCTACACACACGTGAGAATGTGACCAACTGTGTTATGATGAATGTCTTTATTTGCATTTTTATTAACATTATCATTTGGAATGACAATTAGCCTCTATTCATTAAGGCACAACTTGATTAATAGAATTAAAGCTCATCAACTCTGTCATTCCATCTACAGAAACCAACAATAAAACAGTGTTCACCAAGGTTGAAGAAAGGTCTGGACAAAGTGAGGGCTAAAATCTCACTATTCAGAACAAAAGAGCACATCCTTGTGTTTCAAATTCTCCTTGGCCTAATACCATGCAAATGGAACAAATGTGCAAGGATGAAGAAGGTGTTACACAATAGTCCATCATGTCCCATCACCTCTAAGTGACAGAGAATATGGCATTGTGACAAATATCTTCAAGGACAGAAATAATGTCATGCATGCAGTATTCTTTGGCAGGACAGTTCTCTTGGAGTCTTCTAAGGTTTTCAGGTTCCAGTACCCTCATGATGTCCAGAAAGAGACATGTGAGATCCAAGCATTTTCTTGACCCCTGTGGTTTACTGTTTTCTCTACTGAGTTTTCTGCTTGCTTGGGACCAGTCATTTCTATTTCTTGCCTCTTTCTCCCTTTTGGAAAGTGCATGTCTAGTCTAGGCAGATCCACTCATTACATTACAAAAGTAAATGTCACGGTTTGATTTCTCACATCAAGAGCTGGAGGGGACTGCTTTAAGAGTAATTGTGTCTTGGGTGTCACATCAAGCTAGAGGCCACTCTGCCCTGTGCACTTTTGAGTAGATTCTGGAACAAGTGTAGACTTTAATATGATTTGTATTGGGGTGAATACATTTTACAAGTGAGGAAGGCATAAAATTTGGGGTCCCAATGATACTATTTAAAAATGGTCCCAAACTTCAGGTGTTAGAAACAATCCCCAAGAAATAATTTTGAGGTATGGGCCTTCCAGGGCTAATGAATGTCTTAAATATGAGAGGGTTGTTTTGTAATGGCCAGAGTGAGTTTTTTGTGAAAGTGAGTTTAGTTTCCTCTCTATGTCTCTTTCTCTGTTCCCTTTCTCACTCTCCCATCCCTCACTCATATGATGCTTTTCCGCAGGTTATGATGCAGAATTAAGGCCCTTACCAGAAGCTGACCTATTGAGATTGGACTCGCAACCCTCAATTCATTATCTATCATGAAGTGAATGGCATTCTGGTACAGCAACATGAAAGAGAAAATCCTTAAGACAGAAGAATTCTATGTATATTACCTACACTATTCCATGGAAACATAAAGCACTAATAATTACACCTTTGTATTTAAGAAGGAGATGTTTGAAATGTTAAGAAAAGAACATTGATGAGATGGATATAATGGCAAACACCTGTTATCCTGGCACTTCAAAGGCAGAGGCAGAAAGATTCAACAATTCATGCGATTGTACAGTAAGGTTGAAGCCAGCCTGTGCTACCTAAGACCCTGTGTCCAAACAACAACTTGCCAAATATTGCAAAGTGAGTGAAAGTGACTACAGTATTTGAAACTCCCTGATTTCTAAGTCTATATATTTAATTACCAATATTTTCATTGTTAATTTGGCTATCCAGACCATAATTTGTCCAAAATGAAGTTTGTACTCTTTTCAAATTATCTTCATCTTTTCCCCCCATATATGATTTTAATATGTCTTCCAAAGTGCATGTGTAAGGTATTTGAACCCCAATTCATATACTGATGATACTGCAAGTTCACGCTTCTAGGAGACAATGAGGGTTCAGAAGGTCATGAAGGTGAAGAGGCCCTTGTTGTCATTTACAGATTTATGAGAAGAAATAGACAATCATATGCATTCTCTTGTTCTTGCCATGTGGTGCCCTCTGCTCTGGCATGATCCTGCAAGAAAGCCCACACTAAGGACTGTCACCCTGACCTGACTTCACAACCTGGACAACTTTTGAAGTAGATTTTATAACTAGTGTGTTGCATTTTGTTAAATCAAGATAAAACAAACTAAAGTACTATGTTATTGAATTCCTAACAAAATTAGTTTTGTTGGAAAGTAGATATTCCTATAATACTATAATACAGAGACAAGAAACTGATGGATCGCAAATGTATGCATTCTATACAAAGTCATGCAGCTTATTACATGGTAGAGGCTAGACACAAATATGATCATATAATAAATTTAGCGACCCTTTCTTTGTTGTTTCATAGTCCTCTGTCTCCCATGATTTATGGAAGGAGGTCTCTAGCCCCTGAGGCAGTGTTTCAGATTTTCAGTGAAACTTGCCTTTTCATGCTCTTTGAACAGATTCAAAGGAGAAGAGTAAACACAACACATGTAAGCAAGAGGCAGAAATTCCAAAGCTTATCATTCATGTCTCCCCCTGGTGATCTCCCACGCTGCTTCACTCAAGTTCCAATCCAGTTTCCTGGTACTTGGTCCAAGTTTTCTGAACCATCTATGTGCTCTGTGATGCAAACATTCCCAAGGGTCTAAACTGTTGACATTTTTGCAGACGAGAAGGCCACAGTTTTTTCTTCTTTTTGGTCGCATAGTCTCTTCACTATTCCAAACACCTTTTGATATATTGTAAACTCTTGTGAATACATTAACATAAAAAAATTTTAAGAAATTACAAAAGATAAAATATTTCATTAAAAATATCTCAATGCAGCTTTTTTTTTGGCTCCTAGTAAGGTTGTAGGAAGCCACTATCTCACATTGTAAGAGACAAAACCTGTGGTTTCATGGATAGTTCGGTGACATCACCTCCACACAAGGGACCTTAAGCAGGTGTCTGCACTCAGGCTGCTGAAAGTACCCACATACAGTTCCCTGCTTAGCAGATGCATGCTGATACATCATATGATTTAGCAATGAATGCTACAGTGGGCAGGATTGCTGTTCCTGGCTGAAGATTAAATGAGTGAAATCAGTCCATTTTACTGGATCCATTTCCACACAGTAAGGGACAGAAGCTTCCTATTGATGGTGATCACACCAGCGTTTGTGTGCTGAGGACTCACTGAGCTTATAGAGTATATAACTTGACTAGGCCAGGGTTTTGATTTTGCTCACAACCTAGAAAAATATTTTGGCAATGGAAGAGAGAGACTCCTGACATGAGGGACACATTTTTGCTTTTAATCTAGGGGTATTTCTTTCAATAAGAAGAGTTAACTGTGAGGATGCAAGAAGCAATTGGATATGAGGGTAAACCTTTGGAATGCATTAGCAGAAGTGTATAAGGAGCTTCCATGGGTATGAAACTGAAAATGGCATCAGGATAACAACTAAAACCAGTACCAGGTTCCCACCTAACTGACATTCCTACCAGTGTGTTTGCAAAAATGCCTTCATTTGTAACTTTTTATAACTTTATTTTTTCTGTGGCTATAAAAGCTTATATAACTGTTTCCATATCACAACATGTTATAGGGAGGCAAATAGAATCTGTGTTCCCAGGCTATGGTAACTCATATTTGGCTCAGAACAAACTGAGATGAGAGCTGTGTTGTGAGTTGACAGAATATATTTAATATTCTATGACTGTGCTCATGTAAACTAGCAATACTTAACTCTTATGATTGTAAGAAGAATAATTCACCAAATTAGCAAGTTGTGATGACTCATAGCTGTAATTTCAGCACTTGGGGGCTAAAGCAGGAGGATTGCTATGAGTTACATGACTACCTAGAGTACAAAATGAGAACTTTATCTCAAAATAAAATTATCAGCTTCTTTAATCAGTGCAATGGATAAACATTAAGTTAAATCAATGAAATTATCACCATTATAAGTAAAACTGACTGGATATCAGATATTTAATACATAACAAACTAATATTAGAATTATTATCTATGTATTATTCTTAATCTGAAATTCAGCAAGATACTGGCCATGGTGGTACTCACCAGTAATTCCAGCAATAGGGAAACTGAGGAAGAAGTTTGAGGGCATCCATGTTAACTAAAGCTATATAATGAGTCTCTGCCTTGAAAAAAAAATCCAAAAAAGACTCAAGATCCTCTTACTTCCCTTAAGAGACTTAACCTAACAACTTGCCCTTTCCTCTCTGTGACTAAATTCCAGTAAGTATATCTCTTTCCTCCTACTAAAATACAGGGTATATGTCTCTATCAAATCTATGTCTTGTGCATGACTTATATCAGTATTGAAACACATTTTTCTTCCATATTTATTGTAAATAATTAGATACATTGCATAAGCAAGTCTTATGGTGGTATTCCCATTTCCCTCCTCCCTGCTCCCATCGCATTGGGGGGGGGCTTCCTATATGGACTTGCTGGATCAGTCCATGGGATAGGGGGTTATAGATTGTTCTTTATTTCTGTAGCTGAAACATTTGTCACATACTTTCCTTTGTTAACATATCAAAATTATACTAGAAATGTACAAACATGCATAGAAATTTTCCTCTCGCTGTGACTCAGCCTGGAAACAAGCCACAGACAAGGAAGGGGCTTCTCCTGGGATACCAAGGGACTTACTGTGAAGCTACTTAGGATGCAGAGCCACAGCCAGGCAGTGCAGGCTCCTGCACTGAATGACAAAAAGGGGACTATAAGAAGGGAATTGATCCCACCTTTGGATCTGTCTGAGTGCAGTTCTCCACAATGAATTTGTTGTTTCTAAAAGTAATTTCTCAGGTATGAAAGGATGGCTAGAGGAGATATGGGAGATTTCATGCAAGTGACAAGGCCTTAAAATGTCTAAACAGATCTTATGTTGAATAATGAAAGGTAGACAGCCATAGTATAGACTTCTATTCTTTTTTCCAAAAATTATTTTATTGTCATGAACTTCACAGTAAAAACATACTACATATTGGTCATCTTCCCACGAAGTCATACTCTTACACCCCCCCTCTCCTGCCCCCATTCCACTGAGGACCCTCCTCGTTGGAATGTTTCCTGAGCTTTGGGTGGCCTGTTATAAATGTCCCTTCGTGTTAAGCTCTCTTCATGCTCTGAATTTCTGCTTTGGTGAGTTTTGAACCTTCTCCATGTCTTGCCACCTGAAGGAGGGTCTCAGGACAGCAGTGAGAGCAGCACTCCTGTTTCATTACCATTTCCTCTGCAGTATCTCCTGGGCCCTGGAGATGTGATGGAGATTATGTCTCATGCTAGGCTAGCAGTTGGCTATAGTTGGCTGTATTCACTAGCTGTCAAAAGCGGATTCTCCAACCAAAATTGAGTGTTGCATGGATAAAGGGGATGAGCATAATCCTTTTAAAGCCTCTTTGATTGGCATACCCTCCATTCTTAGCCAAAGAACAGTGGAAGCTTCACTCTAGAGTCTATGACCTTCCTATCCATAGGATTCTAACTTGGTTTTCAACACCAAGTATGAATTCCCCCCACTGAGCAGGCCTCATATCCAATTAGAGAACAGTAAACTGTGTGCCACTATTACACTGGTGTGAACCTTTTTCCAGCTGGTTGGTACTGTAGCTTTCAGGACCCCCTTATTCACAGTGCTGATGACTCTCTTCCCCCAGCCGATTGCACAGCACTTTCCAGCACTGTGAGGGTTAGCCAGCAGGGAGCTGGCTTCCTTTGAATGCAGTTTGCCCTCTCTTTTATAAAAATAAAATAAAAGATCATCACAAAAATAAAGGAAGAATGAGAAGAATGTAGGGAAGACCATGGATAGCCTAGTACTCAGCCTGGTTCTCCTGGCCCAAGTGTATTGTTATTGAGGGGTGCCATGCATCTGGATAGTCTCCCCCACCACGGCTCTCACAATCTTTCCATCCCCTATTCCACTCAGTTTCTTGAGTCGTGGTGGGTGAGTATTAAGGCTGCTTTAATGTTGTGAGCTTAGGGGTCTTTGTGTCGAAAATCGTTGGTTTCTGTCTCATTGGCTTATCCTGTGTTGATTGAATGGCTGTGGCTGTGGGTCCCTTGTTCATTCTCTGCGGAACTCCATATGAATCCTCCAAGGTATGACTGTGGTGGCTCCTCTCTTGCCAGGATCTCAGCCATCTGCCTATGGTTGGTTGGTAGGGTTAGATGGGCCCCAGCTCTCTCGCTGCATCCTGAAATATACAAACACGATCTCAATTGGAGAATGAGATCAGTGTTGGTTAACAAATATACACAATTCTGGATTACCTAGATTCTATTTTTAGTAGCCTCCCCATCAATTGCTCTCACAGTGCATCTTGTCTTGGGAGCCCAAGAGTACAGGATCTGGTGCCTATCACCCTGAATCCCAAGTTCCAGACAAGGGCTTCCCCTCACTAAGTGGAAAATTGGCCGAATTTGAAAGATGTTCAATGTCTCCCCCAGGCCCAGGCTCCTCCATTGCACAAGTGCTCCTTTCTTGGTTCGCTGTTCTCTCCCAGTAGAATGTGTGGTCAGCCTACTCATGGCCGCAGACTGTGTTTCATGCCAGTGGTCTGTTTACTCCAGCTGTCGTTGATCTGTTTCCCCTGGCATCTGGGGGCTGGTTACCATTTCAGACCTTGAAGAGTCTCTCAATGCTGATCGGTGGCATTCTGTGGTTTCTTCAGCAACAGGGTTTTGCCTCAGGCCTGGGGAGGGTGTTCAAGAGCTTTGACACGATTCTGTCTTGTTTTTGGAACCTCATGGTTCTTTTGATAGTGGGAATTAGATGTAAATTTTGCATAATATTTAATTTGGCAAGTATTAAGTATTCACCATCCATCTTAGTCCTGACAGTTACATAGGCAATGAAGTATGTCAGAGACAGAGAGAGCCTAGAGGACACACAGTTTCCCAAATTCAGAGACTCAGAGGAAAGGTCCTGGATCAAGAAAAATCCCAATTGGCTGGTATTCTTTCTGTATTCCTCAGCGACTTTTGTTACTATTTTATTTACTTGAGAGTGAGGACAGAGGGAAGGAGAGAGGGAGGGAGAGAAAGAGAGAGAGACAGAGACATAGACAGAGAGACAGAGAGACAGAGAATGTATCAGGGCTTCTAGCCACTGCAAACAAACTTCAGTTCATGCACCAACCACCTTGTGCATCTTGCTTTATGGGGGTACAAGGGAATCAAACTTGGGTCCTCTGTCTTTGCAGGCAAGTGCATCAACTCCTGATCCATCTCACAGCCCCTCCCTTAGGTTTAATATTCTCTTTCTACCTTGACATTTTGAAACAAAACTAGGAGGGGAAATTTTTTACATGCAATTTAATTTAACATGAGGAAGTGAACACTATACTTAGATTTTAAACTAGATTTTTAACAAGTATTTTAAGGCCATAAAGTCTCTTTCTTAACTATGTATTGCAAAAAAAGAAGGCTGTAAGAGTGTAAATTATTTAAGTCCCTGTTGTCTCAGAAGGTATGGTTTTAAAACCATAGAGACTAAGGCTGTTGGCAGTGCTTGAGATTTTCTGTCCTATGTTCTTCTAAAATATTTAGGTATTCTTTTTTATCCTGTTCTTCTGCTTTGACTGATGCATAGCTTTGAGAAATTCTGCCATGGGTTAAAGACAAATCATATCATTAGGGAGGATATAACAAAGTACATTTCCTGTGTGCATTTCCTAGCGAGGATGAGTGTGTTTGATTGGCTGCTACGGATCTACTGTTCTCATTTCTTTTTAAGACTAAATTTCATTTGTGTGCTTTGAATTTGAGATGTAAATCATAGTGCTGATCTGAGAAATAGAAAAACAACACATAATTAAATAGTAAGAAAATAATACTAGTAGCTCATTCCCTAGAAAGGGTGTTTATCTTTCCAGACATTATTTTTTTTCTATTCATATAGGGATTTTTTTATATAAGTAAAAATGGCTTTGGGGCTGGTGATTTCAGTGGTCAAACTGTTTACCATGCAAGTGTACAAGGGCCTAAAAGGCTGGTGTATCTCCATATACTTGCCAACCCAGTCACTTGGGAGGCAGAGACAGAACAATTGCTGAGGCCTTCACGTTAGTTAGTCTGGCTGAAAATGGCAGCTTCAGGTTCAATAAGAGACTTTATCTCAAGAAAACAAAGCAGAAGGACAATAGAAGAGAACAGCTGAGCGTCTCCTCTGGCCTCTGCACATGTGGCACTTACACATACCTATGCACACAGATACATCACTATATGTACACCACACTACCACACATGTGTACACATGAAAATGCAAAATGTCCCTAAAAGGATTCTGCCTATTGGATATGAGTCTTTTAAATGTCACAGGAAAATACACTGAGGAGTAAGGCACTTTAATCATTCCTTCTCTCATTGAAGGGTTTGCCTTCGATTCAAATCTAGATATGTTATAGATCAGGTTGTTTTATTTATATTATTCATAGCTCCCCTGTTCATACTTGCTAAGGATTCATCCCCAAAGTTTTTTTATTTTTTTAATAATAGATATATGAGTGAGTCAAAATGGCAGGATTTGTTTTGAGATAAATGATATTTTCATTGCTTTTAAATTATTCTAATTTATTTGCAAGCAAAGAGGGAGAAAGAGAGATAAAAGATAAAAAAGAAAGGGAAGGAGGGAGGGAGAGAAGAATGGGCACATTCTCTTTAGACTGCAAACTAATTCCAAATGCATGTATCATTTTATGTGGGTAGAGGAGAATCGAACTCAGGCCATCAGGCTTTGCAAGGAAATGCCTTCAACCACTGAGTCATTTTTCCAGCCCCTCTCATTTTTTTTAAGACAGGGCTTTGCTATACATCCCAGACTGACATTAAACTCACGGTCATTTGCCTCAGTCTCTCATGTACTTAGGATGATAGGAAGCTTTCAAAATGCCTATTTTAGAAAAGTAAAATTTGAGATCAAGTGACATTTAGTATCTCAGCTAAACAACTTCACTTGGTGTATTTTATTTTTTATAAGATTCAGATTATTACCACATGAAAAGAAAACAGTAGCATCACCATTGTGCCATATAGGTATTTTGAGTTGGAGCTAATGTATTTGTAACTATTTCACAACATTAAAAAACCATTAAACATTTTATCATGCTGCGGTTGTTCTGAAATTTCCTAATTTTGTTATTATTCATATTGACAAATAAGCACAAATGAGAATAGTCATTATAATTTCAAAAATTATTTTCTATGTCTCATTAATAAATCAAGAGTTTACTTGGATAAAACTAAGTCCTTATAATTTTTGTCCTTTTGTAAGAATAACTTCCTAGTGACATGAAGGACATTAACTTGATAAACATTTCTGTATTCACGTAATAACTATTGCATATTTTGTTCTTAATTCTTAATTCACTGTGGATATTTCTTGGAGAACCTCTCTAGTGATATAAAAAGAAATAAAATATTTTACTTTTAGCTCCGTAAGCTTTTTACATATTAAATTTGAGAGGTAATCTATGCCAAAAACTAATTGTTCCAAAGCTAGTATATGAGACAGATATGAATAAATAATTTTACTCTTGCAAATGGAAATTGCTAACATTAAGATCTTACCACATGTCCAGCTTTTGTGCCAAGAATTTGAATATGCACTTCATATTTTATTTCTCTGTCAATTTAGTCATATAGATGCCACCTTAATACTTATTTAACCAGTAAGGACATTCAGTTTCAGTAAAGTAACCGTGCCACTCCCAAATGCAGCCATTCATCAGGAAGGAAATACAGTTTCCATTAACCCATGTCACATCAGAATCTATACTCTTAGCCAAGCAGTGCTTCTAATTTACAGAACATTTTCTCTTTTGCTAAGAAAGTCCTATAATTGGAATGGATCATGTTCTCTCCTTGCTTCAACATTTGTAAAGAGCCCCAGTACAACGCTTAATGCCATGTCTGAAAGACATCCTGGTAGTGTAGATAAAGGGCTAGTCACAATCACTTACTCTACACTTTTTATTAACTTTATAATCTAATTTTCTGCCAAATTTAGAATTCTTATCAGTGCAAAGAATATTTCATAGTCTTTCATCTTTTGCCCCCAAAATTTAATCATTTTACAGAATTAATATTTTGCCAGCTTTATATATATACTCTTAAATTTAGAGTACATTTAATGGTTTTATTTTTTATATTTTATTTATTTATTTTCAAGCAAAGAGATACAGAGAGAGAGAGAGAGAGAGAGAGAGAGAGAGAGAAAACACCAGGGCCACCACCTTGTGGTCTGGCTTATGTGGGTCCTGGGGAATTTAACGGGGGGCCTTAGGCACTGGAGGCAAGTGCCTTAACCACTGAGCCATATCTCCAGGCCTTATTGGTTTTATTTTGTCCCTCGCCTCTGAGAAAAAGAAGGCTCAAGGTTCCTTTTCTCTACCACCAATGGAAAATGGATCCATGTTCCCTTCATTAATCAGCAATAACTCTTTACTCTTTGGACAACTTGAGACAACCTGGCTTAAGCACAGAGGGAAATGTTGTTGGTTTCTGTAACCAAGAAGTTGAGAGGCAGGGCAGCTGTAGATGCAGCTTGAGGCTCAGGCCTAAAGGACATCCTAGGCATCTGCTTCCTCCTACCACTTGGCTCCAGGGACTCTTCAGCTTTGCTCTCTGAAGCCAGAAAACAACACAAAACAACAACCACAAAGATAGCTATAGATAAAAAATACTGTCTTCTTTTACCTTCAGTCTCTTTGAGAAAGCAGTATTCTCTTCCATGGACTCTTCAGGAAAATCTCATTGACTCTGTTAGTTGAAGTTGGAAACAACCCTAAACTTAACAGAAAAAGAATAAAAATATCCATTTCACTCAGGTGTAAGACCTGCATTACATTAATTTCTTCAAAAGAGTCACAGCAAACAAAGGATCCCTTTATAAACAGTTCAGGGAGAATTCTCAGAAGAGACCAGAAATGAGGCAGGGAAGGCGAAGAGATCAAGGAAGGCTAAGATTCTGAGGGCAGGAAAAGTTATCTCCAACCTTTTTCCTTTTTAAAAAAATATTTATTTATTTATTTATTTGAAACCAGAGAGACAGAGTGAATGTGTGCACCAGGGCCTCCAGCCTCTACAAAAGTACTGCAGGTGCATGTGCCACTTTGTGTATCTGGCTTTTATGTGGGCACTGGGGAATCAAACTAGGGTTAGGTTTTGCAGGCAAGTGCCTTAACCACTTAGCAATCTTTCCAGCCCTTTCCTACCTTTTTTCCTGCTGACAATCTCCAATTCTATTCTTTTAGATTACTGGCTGTGGGGAAGCAGAAGCCCTAAAAAGCCAGAGCTTACAGATCCAGAGCTGACCTTGCACAGCAGGTCTCTTACAGATTGGGGGACATGGATGGACAGAAAAGCTGGCTGAGAGGGAACAGCTGAAAGGATTGACAATTCCTACCAGTGATCTCTACTACTTTTAAGGACACTGAAAGGCTTGAGTTATCAATCTGATGGAAAATAGAGTACAGTTCACTAGAAACTGGATGAATTTATTTAAACAGCACAATGCAAGATATTCCTTCCTTCATTCTCTGAATTAAAGGTTGGAAAAGGACCAAATTACAGTGTTTTTTCTTTGTGGGGGGAGACATTGGCTAATAGCCCTAGATATCTGTGGACTCCACATTCAGTAATTTTATCAATTGTGTATAGAAAATATTTGATAAAAATTTTGGGTTTGTACTTGACACAGTCTATTTTTTGTTACTGTTTCCTAAATAACAGAGTATAGCAACTTCTTTGTGTGTGTGTGTGCATGTGTACAGTGTGTGTGCAAGTGTGCTTGTATGACTGTGGGCACATGTACGTGTGGATGATCATACACAGTTGTGTACATGGTTCTAGAGACCACAGGTTGATGTTAGGTGTCTTCTTTTGTCACTGTATACTTTATTGGCCGAAGCAGATACTCTTATTTGAACTACAGCTTACTGATATGGCTAGCCTACCTCATCAGCTTGCTTGACATCTCCACCTCCCCAGGGCTGAGATTACAGTTGGACCACCAAACCTGCTGGACATTTATATAGATGTTGGGAATATGAACTCTGGTCCACTGAACCATCTCTCTGGCCCCAGTAGAACAGATATGGGCATAGCCTTTACATTGAATTCAGTATTGGAAACGAGCTAGAGTTGAATTAAAGTAGATTGGAAGATGTACATAGGCTATATTGAGATTCAACTCCACTTTCTGTTTGTGTTAGGGAGTTAGAAAGTATAGGCTTGAAGGGGGTTAGGGATGGACCCATTTCTCATAATTAGCTTCAGACACTACATTCTGTGTGTCCCTATTAACACATGAATTTTGCTATTGGAAAGCAGTGGTCTGTTAAAGAAAGTAATCACCTCTCTTTTAAATTTTAAATATTATGTGAAAGAATAGCTAGTGCCTAATCATAGAGAGGAAGGTAGACAAAGCATGACTTTATTGACACATATTAAGAGATGGCTATTTCTCCTGATAAAATATGCATATTTTTATATTTATTTTTCATTTCTTTGATTCTCTTTAATCTTCTCTGTTACTTGATATTTGGTCACATGAATAAGATCTGAGTTATATCAGTGGCTGTTGGTATAAATATGACTTTATGAGCTGCCATGAAAACAGTAAGTTCATCATCTATAAGGAAGCTTCATTGTAAACAAGGGCATACCATTGTCCCCTTCTTTAAGTGCTAATCAAATAAGTAAGTCAACCCCCTGATTAACAAAGCTCCCATCATAAAAGATGTCTGCCTTTGTTAGGAAACAGTGTAAAGTCCAACCAACTTGTCGTTAAACAAGGGGCAGTTCCTCTGGCCATTGCTTACATCCTCACTCTGTGGCTGTGTTTTCCTCCACAAAGGTCTACATGGCCATTGTCTATGCTTTCTCTTGACAAGTTACCTGGGCCCAAGGGCAGGAAAGCTCAGTGTGTCCTCACCATCCCTCTCTGTTGAGAGCCTGGACACCTAGAAGATCAATTTCTGGTATGACAGGTTTTCTGTCAATGTGATGTGACAATTAGTCTCTAATAAAGTCTTCCTGACTTCTACTTTATGTTCTGTGTCTCATCTTAACTCATATGAAAGGCAGATAGGCAGATAGAAAAGAAAAAGAAAGTAATTTTGGCATTCCAGGGCTTCCTGCCTCTGCACAGAAACTCCAGATGCATGTGCCATTTTATAAACATAACTTTGCATGGGTGCTGGGGAATCAAATCCAGAAAGGCTCTAAAAGCTAGGGCTTTTAATCACTAAGGCAACACTCTAGTCCATAAGCAGTTATTTTTAAGTGTAACGAAGAGTACATTTAGAATGAAGTTCTAGCTAGAGACTCTCTTTTTAGAGCATAAATTTGGACAAATTAATTGACCTTTCTGAGCCTCAATTTCCTTATCTGCAAAGTGAGAATTAATTCAAGACCTCTTCTTGCAAGAATGATGATCAGGTGAGATACTGAAAACAAAAGAGGTTTTCTCACTGTAGCAATGTTTAGAATGATAATGAAATCTCCTCTCCTTATTACTGTGTATATTTCTGAAGGCCAGTCCTGACCCTCCTCAGCTATTCTCAGTAGTTTGCACTTTGCTTGTGATTTAATAAGGAAAAGAGTATTAGGCTGGCAAGATGTTTATTTGCTGGGAGAAAACTTATAGGTATGTTTGCTTTTCACAATATTTTCATTTTGATAGACATATATAAACATTTCTCATATTCTGGGATAATCCTACTTTTTTTTTACAAGATCATGAGTGCTATAGTCAGTTTGAATCTCCAAACCAGGCAGAGTTATGGGACAAACGGATTTATTGAAGCTGTAGATCGAGGGGAAGTTCCATAATGGCAAAAGAGGCTGGCCCCCTTTCACAGGTCCAAGTGGAGAGAAACAGAAAAATACCATCATAGGCATCATACACATACACAGCAGCAAAACAGGCAGGATGGAGAAGAGAGAGGGGGGAAAGATACAGTCTTGGGGTGGGGTCTTGAAACCCTTTCTCAGACTCGTTTATTCCCTGAATCTGAAATTTTCCTTCCTACATTGTCCTCCCAGGAAGGGAGGCTTGTTTCTAGCCTCCCTGAGCCTCCTTACATTCTGCCCCCTACTTAGAGGGCTGACTTTCTATAAACAACCTTACAGACCCACCCAAGATTACTGAACAAGTCAAGTTGACAACAAAACGTAATGATCACAATGAGATACGCTGATTTTGAACTCAGTTTCAGCTTTTATGAATTTAAATTTGTATCATATTGAGCAGGAATTAGCTAAGTATAAATTCCACGCATTTAAAATAGTTACCTTCTCATTGCTAGGACAACCAACCAACCAGAAGCAGCTTATGAGATGAAGGGGTTCATGTCATGCTTACATATTCCAGGGGAAGTTTCACCATGGTGGAAGAAGTTGGCTCATTTCCATAGATACACAGAAGAGACATACAAGTTACAGCAAGCAAGCGCAACAGCCAGAGCTACAACTAGCTCTTTACACACCTAGGGTTCACCTAAAAGATCTGGATTTTAGTTGCAAGCTTAATAAAAACTACCTCAGGCTATGAAGGACACACATCAACATTCAAAACAGCACATCTACTTAGATGTTTATTTGCTAGGAGCAAGCTTACAGGCATGTTTGCTTTTTGATTTTTTTGTTTTACTTTGGAAGACATAAATAAAATATGTCTTATATTTTGAGGTATTTCTACTTCCTTTACAAAGATCCACAATGGACATTATGAGATACACTGATTTTGAGCTCTATTTCAGCTTTTAAAATTATGTTTTGTTGAGCAGGAATTAATTTAGTATAAATTATCCACATAAAGAATAGATATTAAAGCTCGTCATAGGGGCTTAAAAGATGAGGCAGGAGAATCTTGAGTTGAAGTCCATTTGGGAGTACAGGTCACTAGAAAACAAAAATAAAACAAAATTAGAATTAAATTAAGAAGTCATTGTCAGACTTTATGCAAAATTCCTTCAGGCAACTAGGTTTAGATGTGTATGAAAGGTCCTATTATTATTATTATTATTATTATTATTATTTTTCATAGTTATATTGGAGAATAGGAAGAAAGGGAAAGATACAATTATAAATAAACTATTCCAAAATATAATAGAATCTATTTTTTCCAGGCTTTAGGACTATGCTCTGTTGAGTCATAATTTCAGCTTTATAATTCAATTTTCTTCTCTACGAAGCAATTATAGTAATATTGCTAATTTAAGTTGTGCCACAGACTAATTATTTCAATATATTAAAAATATAAATGTTTCTGCATTGTTTTATGTTAATGTGTTTATTATTAGCCTGCAGTTACAAGAGTATGAAGACACTCAGGGCATTGTTAAATACCTATGGGAATTAACTGAAGCACAGTACAGCAAGCATATGGGCAGAGAGACATATTAAAAACACATTTTCTACACTATCCAAAGATTTGATGTATCTCCCATCAAACTGTGTAATGGTCAGTATTGGTTGTCCTTTTGACAGGATTTAGAATCTTCATGGAAAAAAATCTCTGGCCATGTCTGGGAGGGATTTTCTAGATTAGGTTAATTGAGACGGAATACCCTCTCTAAATGTTGGTGGTGCCTGTTTGCAGCCAATGTGTTGGTCTACATCAGAAGAAAAATAGCATTTACCACTCTCTGCTTTATGACTGAATGTGACCAGCTGCTTCGTGTTCCTGCCA